>JAGYYJ010002876.1:0-72590 GCA_019671005.1 Hibiscus mutabilis | reverse complement strand
GGCCCGTCAATTGAAATTTTGACTTGGCAACCTTTTTGAAGATGTCATGGGTGAATGACACAACAATACTCTGTGGGATACGGTTCTCTGCAAATCCAAGCTATTAGTTAAGTCGAGCAATGCAGGGGAGATTCGAATTGAACACGAGTGGTGTATGAGAATCATGGACCTGCCGCGACTGAGAGAAGGTCGTCTTCGGTGATGGTAACTCGAGGGAGGGTTCGTCGGATTTTCCTTTCCCACAAAGCTGCAAGCTCGTTCATGTTGTAGAAATTGCAGGCTGGCCTAAAATGGACCGACTTGTTCACAGTCCTAATGTCATCGACAGTTTTCATGGTGAATTTGCCTATGTCGGTGCCTGCAACAAAGTAAGCTGCACCGGGAGGCATAAACAAAGAATTCGCCCATTACAAATTTCAGACAATTTAACACCAAATTCAGTTAAAAATATAAATTTTCAGGAGACGTTTGCCCTTCCTGTTTATATGTTCTTTCTTTTGACTAGTAGGAGTTCAACTATGTAAGTAGCTATAATTAAATTTCTCGACATACTGGACCACCAAATCTTATCACATGTGGTAGAAGACAAGAGAACAGTGATATTATTATTGTATTTATCTGGGACGGTCCAGACCCTACGGTTCTTAGCTTCCCAAGAATTTAGAAAATTTATAATATTTTTTTAATTTAATTCTCTCAAAATTTTAAAATTCCATATTAAATGTTAATTTTTTAATATTTGTAATTAAACCCTCTAAATTATTAATTTTGCCCATTTCATTTTTTGATTTAATATCAACGTAAGTCCTTATAATTTAAATATTAGATAAATTAGACACTGCACTTTAATTTTATGTTTAAATACTCAATAAACACTTGTATTTTTAAAGTTCAGTAATTTAACCGTTTACGATGTTTGATCATAACTCTATCTTGATTATTTATTATTTTTAACATTGCCATCTAAAATTAAGAGAGACAAAAATTTTATTTTATTAATATTTAAACTAAAAACAGTCTAAAATATTATTATATTAAAAATTTTAAAAATATATATAAGTACTCTTCCCATCCATAAATGACTCACTCGCTGCTTGACATAGGACCACAAAATCTTATGTGGACGAAGCATAAGTGGAGCCCAAGATCTTAGTCTTCCAACAATTCAGAAAAAAGTAATAATAAGTCCTTTACTGTTTATTTTTTAAATTTAATCTAACTACTTAATTTTTTAGAAATTCATAAAAATTTATATTAAATATTATTTTTAAATATTTTTAATTAGATCTTTTAAAAAAAATAATTTGTCCTTTCAATTTTTAGGTCTAATGACAATTTAAGTCTTTATAATTTAAATATTAGATAAATTAAACTTTATCCTTAAATTTAAAATTTAAATATTTAATAAATATTTATATTTTTAAAATTTAATAATTTAATCACACCTAGAGTTCAATCCTAATTTCGTCCCAGACATTTATTACCTTTCACAGTGCCATCGCCGTAGATTTGAAACTGATCCAATGGAGGAATGACCTCTGAAGGATGCCTGTTGTCGTAGTACGGCCAAGAAGCAATGGAATTACAACAAATATAGGTGAAGGGGACGTCCAACTTCTCAACCAGACGCCGGACCTGCCCCTTTTGTTTGTACATTTGGACTCCCGGCTCTACCGGGTCTGCCCTATCCACATCGTGTCCGAACTCAGACGGCAAAAACCTCTGCAACAACAATAAAAACAACCCAAAAAGTTTTTTTTTTTTTTTTTCTTCGAAGCTCAACAAAGATTTCAATAGCTGTTTGCTATTATAATAACGGCTATTATATAACAGAAACTGTACCGTTTAAAACTGCTAATGCAAAAAATAAATTTATCTATAATGACTACAATACATTTGTTATAGTATGCAACTATGATAAAATACCATAATCGACTACAACCTTAATTTAAATTCCAGAAACTTAGTGAAAGTTCAAGTTTTAAATGAATACCTTGACTGTACCGGCAGAGCTAATTGCCTCAACTAAAGACAGCTGATCCAGTATTCTGCACAACCCACGGCTGATATCACGGTCTCGATGCGGTGCTCTTTCAGCAGCTTCACCATCAACTCCTTGTCATTTGCCACTCCCTGGAAACAAAATCCAACCATCAGAAAAGAAAAAGGAATCCATCTCTCTCTTACAAAACAACAAAATTCAATACATGAACTAATACTATGATATACATTCAACAGTACGGCGCCTCTGTCTTGAAGGGCTTTGTCTGCTTTGTTCTTGGAATGGTTTTCCGAGCTCGGCCTGACCAGAACATAAGTTGATCGACCAGCATCCAAGTTGGCTTCAGCCACAAACCGACCAATGAAGCCGGTTGCTCCGACTATAAGGACGCAGCTATTAGATGTTGAGACAGTCATTTTTTTCCCCCCGAAAGAAAGGCTCTCTTGGTTTTTGCGTTATTGCAAGATATAACAATAGAGAAGAGTGGTTGGTCTATACATATACAGAGGCGGCGGCTGGTCCAACTACCATTCCGGGATTCAACAACTTCAGCCCTTATCAAACTCTCCGATCCCTATACGATTTGCTTAAAAACATTCCATTCCGATCGTAAAATAAACTAAAGTAACATCAACTGCATTGTAGATTCCTTTTTACGTCTCAGGTGGAACTTTCTTGATAAATGGGCTGCAAGCAATCCTATTATACTCAGTTTTATTACAGGGAGATGAAGGTTTTCTTTTCTTTTCTTTTTTTCAAATTTTCATCATTATTTTAGAATTTAAACATGTTTGACTGATAGCTAAGAAACTCGTGAGTAGTGATGACGATGACGATGAGATGAATTGCCCTTTCAACAATCCTGGGGTTTAATTTTCTATAGGTTTGATATCTTCCTCTACCTATGGAAGTAAAAGGTTATATTCTATGATTACTACTTATACTATGCATAAGTTGTAGGTTTAGTCCTTGTACTTTTATTTGGTCACTTTTAGTCTTGTACTTTCAGGTTTTTAAAATTTTGGTCTTGATCCAAACAATAACGGTGAAATTTGTTAAAGTAAATTCTGTCATCAGTCTTTATATTAT
This sequence comes from Hibiscus mutabilis, assembly GCA_019671005.1. NCBI lineage: Eukaryota > Viridiplantae > Streptophyta > Magnoliopsida > Malvales > Malvaceae > Hibiscus > Hibiscus mutabilis. The sequence continues at coordinate 69,499 of JAGYYJ010002876.1, read as the reverse complement.
ACATTACTTGTGGATTATTTACTTCTTGTAAAGTTAGTTAAATTGTATTGTCGAAAAAATTAATTATATTGTCTTTGTATTAATTGAGTCGAGATTGAAATTTTAAATTTTGAAAATGTAGAGACTAAAATTGACCAAATTAAAGCACATCCACATATACTAAAATTGTCAAAATAACTTTTACACTTATTTTTTTACCTGTTTGACAAAGTTTTGAGTTTAAAACATACTTTTAAATTAACCAAAAGTGTTTCTAAGAAGCACCAACAAAGGACGAGTTTGTGATTGTCCTTCAACGTTAGTTTTTTATTTATAAATATTGTATAAAATGTTTTATATATCTCCTATTTTTAGCATATATATTTCATTTTTCTAAAATCAATACTTTATATACTTTGTTAATATGTTTTTTTTTCTAGAAAAATTAGTCACTTAAGCATTTAATGAGATGCTATGAGTAAAGCTAAGCAAGTCGATACAAGTTTATAACAATCAAAATTTAAACAATCTAAATTTGAAAATTTTGACTTCGAAAATATTCTAAACAAAAATAGTTTGAATTTAAAACCAGTTCGAGTTTGAGCCCGATATAAATCCGACCAAAATTCGAAAAAAAATGAATTCTTAACTAAGCAGACAGTAGTATAATAAATATTTATGTTAAATTATAAAGTAAAATAATTTTAAAAAAACTAATTATGAATATAAAATAACCATAGTACAAGCATTATATATGTATAATAAATATACAAATTTAAATTCTAAAAAAATAAATTTAATGATTATATAAAATATAATGATATAAAATGTTAATTCAATGATATAATAATTAAAATATTATAAATTAATTTTATAATTCTCGCAAACGAGTAACCTGACTTATTGTTTAACATTAATAATATAATTAATAAATTATTTTTGAGCATTTTAAGTCATTCGTGATAGTATATGTTTTGTTTTTAACTCTTAATAAAACCCACTTATACTTGTGTTGACAAAATTTCTTAAACTCGAGTCTCTTAGGGAAAAAATATCATTTATTTTTTATTGGACCACTCCTTATGTTTAATTAACAAATTAATTTTAAATTATATTTCCACAATTTAAACATTAATTATGACAATTTAAAAGGCATTATGTCCTATTAAAAAAATGCATAATGTCAAAAATTGTACATAACGTTTAACTGAAATAGTCACTTTGACTCATATTTTTTTTAACACTTTGATACTCAACGTTTCATTTTGAGTCGAAATAGCCCTTAGTAGATGAAAATTATTAGTTAACTAACTATAAACACGTTAAAATGACACGGTGATCTAACATGGCATCATACATTGAGTAATTAAAGCATGAGCTATCCCTAATAAAAGCTTGAGTTTGTTCCCTCTCAAGGTCGAATTGCAAATTTTTTGTAAATGTTGCACTGCTATGCTAGTGTATGATGTCGTGTAGCATTATCACACCATATAAAGGTGTTTACCATCAGTGAACTAATTATTTTTAACCATTAAGAGGTTATTTTGACTCAAAATAAAACATTAAGTGTCAAAGTGACTATTTAGTCAGATGCTAGAGCATATTTTGACATTATACCAATTTAAAAACTAAAATACAATATCCAAATAATAGATATTAACAAAAAGATACTCTTAAGTTGATCTTAGAGAGGTAGCCATTCAGTTGTAGTTTATTAGTAATTCATATTTGACTAATGCATATAAAAAATGTTATTTTATAGTAATTCATATTCGATTAATGCATACAAGAAAATATTTTTGTATGATTATATTTCGAATAAAATCACGCAACTTTTTCAAAAAAAAGTATTAAAGAGATATTAAAATATTACATGATCAATCATATCACATTACATTAATAATTCATATTATATTAATCATGCTTATAATATTTATATACATATAATTAATTATAAGTAATATATAATATAATTTTGACAACTATATTATGAGATTGAAATTCATAACGCAATATAATAGCATAGATAATAACTTAGTTACATGTTACATTATGTAAATATTTCTAAAACCTAACAAACCCTACTTTTCTCTTCTAAATTCTAGAGCAATGTCGCAACATTTCTTTACTTTTGTTTTTTAGTCCGTGGTCGACTATTAATTTTAGTATTATTTGTTGACCATTGAATTTATAATTTTTTTGCTTTTCTTGTTTTATATCTTAAAAAAAATTTTACCTTCGTGACATGCGTTTTTCTGTCCTTCTGACACGTTTTTTTTGTTTTTGTGGTTCGTTTCATATGTCCTTGTGGCATTATTTCAGCATATATTGGCGGTCGGTTGATACTCGTACAGAGATCTTCACCGATGCTAATCTCTGATTATGATTCTGTCGGTGGTCTTAGAAAGATGGATCACCACTCGTTTGATGGTTGGTTGTCGATGTAATTAGACCCAGGTAGCGGAGCAATCTGTCTAATAGCTTGGTTCGCTCACCACTCCTTTTTCACTCCGTAAAGCGTCTCGTTTGGATAGAGACAAAGAAATTTAAGCAGGTTTCTAAATTTTGGTATCCTAATTTCGATGAAAATGTCTGCTTTTATTTGCATCATTATAAGAATTTTTTAGTGAATTTGTTCTTTTTTTATGTAATGTATTGTATTATCTTTTATGGTAATTAATAAAATTCAGATGTTATTATTAAAAAATTTACATGTTATATTATAATATATTTTTGGATAAGGACATATAATATATGTAATATAACATTATATAAATACGTAATATTAGTAATAGGTAATACGTATATAATGTAATTTTCATTAGTCATGTAATATATATAGTAAATTATAACTTAAAAATCTTTGAAATTATTTAAATTTGTCTAAACTCGTTTGGTCCGAACCGATCCAAGTCTGAGAAAACTTATTAGGAGGATACGGGGTCAATTAGCCTTGACGAAGCATAGTTTAGGGCTGAGCGTTTGATCGAGTTATATTAAAAAAAATTTTTGAATTATTTGAGTTTACAAATTTTATTTGAAATTTTTTCAAATCAAATCGAGTTTTCGAGTTTTTGTACAAATTTAATTGTAATTATTTATAATGTTATAATACATATTGATTATAATTTAAACAACTTTCTATATGTATTTTTTTATAAAAACTTTCTATATTCATATACGATATACATATTTATTTCTTCATATTTTCACATGTGATATATATAATATATCAACCAGAATTGATAGACTCGACTCGAACTTGAAAAATAATCAACTAATTACTAAAAATTTCTAATTAATTGAATTTCTATTTTATAACTCAAACTTTATTTAAAAAAAAAATTATAATCAAGACGAGTTTATAAAATTACAATTTTATTCAAAACAAGTCATTTTTTATTGCGTCGAATCAAATAATATAATTTTTAAGTCGAATCGAGTTTTGCTCATTCTTAAAGCATTCTGCAAAAATTGCAGTAATAAGGGAGAAGTTGTAGCCCCAACCCCAGCAACTTTTTAAAATAACATAAGATAATTATCATTTGTGTCTTTAATCTAAAAATAAATATTTTATCTCCTCAAATTGATATTCGGACTCTATCCCGCAGAAGAAGCTGTTAAGGCAGCGTATATGACTATATGTGATTCCAGGCTGACTCACCTAACGAACCTTAGTTATGTTGGGGAGTTGGTGCTCACCTAACTGTATTATCCCACTTTCTATATTATATCTATTATTTTAGCATGTGCACGTTCATAGTGACTAAAAAATGTAACTCATTATTTGATATAAATTTTAGATTCGATACATAACAATTTACACTTTCTTTTAATTTGAACAAAATAATAACAAAAAATTCTATTTATGTAAAATTATCCAAAGAAAAATTTTATTTATGTAGTGTAGGTGATTCTTGCAATAATATATATGTAAATTTATCCAAAGATAAATTCTCACTTTCAGTATTATAAATTTATATTTGTCTTTGTGGCATATTTTTCTTCTACTTTGTAGCACACTTTTTTCTTATGACACATTATTCGTCTATTTTGTGATAAATTTACGTTCGTTAGAGTTTCTCACGACGCTTTGTTATGACATGTGAATATCGGTGGCCGTCAGTTGTTTGATCTCCTACTTTGATAGTTTGTCGATGCACCCAAATCTATCCAACTTAAATATAAAACAAAAAATCACCGGTCTAGTTTTTTTAACTATCACTTTAAAATTTATTTAGCTCAGCAAAGCGTAGTGGTGAATATTCGATAGAGTTTAGTAAAAAAAATTCGAGTTAGTCTAGTTGACGAGTCTTGTTTTATAACTCAAACTTTATTTGAAATTTTTTTTCGAGTCGAGTTGTTCGAATTTCTGTTCACATTTATTTGTAAATATTTATAATATTATGATACTAATTTGTTATAATTTAAACGACTTTCTATAATCATATACGATATACATATATATTTCTTCATATTTTCTCAAATGTGATATACATATATCAAACATAGTTAAGGACTCAACTCGAACTTGAAAACTGATCCACTAATTACAAATAATTTCGAGTAATTTGAGTCTCATTTTATAACTTAAACTTTATTTTGAAAATTTTCAAGTCAAATTTTATAAAATTACAATTCGAATTAAATTTTTTCACGAAAAGTCAAATAAAAAATAATTTTTTTAAATCAAATTAGGTCGAATTTTGATCACCCAACAAAAAATGGTTTTATTCAACCACCCAAACACTCATACTATCGAGAAAACACCCTCAACATTTCTCGTTCTTCAATAATATTAGTGATGTCCCTCACAACCATTCAGAGGCGGATGGTAATAAGGTCCGACTCCTTTAAAAATTTAAAACATTTTTATTATGTTTCAAAAATGTTAAATATTTTAAAAGTTTTAAAATCTCATGATTTTTTTTTGTGAATTTTTTACTCAGTCCTCAAATATTTTAAAAATTAAGTAAAAACTCTCAAACTCCATTATCAAGACGTGTCTTTGAGAACATCTCTATTTTAACTATTAAACCGCTGTTAAGTTTTTCTTTTAAATTTTTTTAATCTTTTAAGTGTGTCGTCGATAGTGGTAACCTTGAATGATCATTACACAAATGTCAAATTACTTTGTGGCACAATTCAATCAGATTTATGATAATTTAACGTTTGTGAAGCGATCATTATAACATATCATTTGATTAGTGGATAGTGGCGGTATAATATGGTGAAATTTGTGTTCAGAGACAGAACAAAAACAAAATATAAATGTTTGAAAGGTAAGGAAATCATAGTTTATTCATTTTTTATTAAAAATATAACAAGCAAAACTAAAAAAAAAAATCTGCATGGGGGCAAAAGCTCCTCCCAAAATAAGGGTGGATTTGTCCATGTCTGTGTCGAATTTGATTTTAAAAAATCATATAAAATGGGCATAAGGTTAAAAAAGGTTAAAAAAATTTCCTTCAACGTTTATTTGAATAATCATTTTAGTCCATTTTTTAGTAATTCAACCCTCATTATTTTATTTTAGGTCAAAATAGCCCCTTTGCTGATGAAAATTGTTAGGAAACTGGCGGTAAACAATTTGAAATGACTTGACAGAATGATAAGTCAATAGAAAAATATTTTATATTTTATATAATTTTATAAAATTATTTTTTGATTGATGTAATATTCTTTTCAAGTCAACACATTTGTCTATATGATACTGTCATGTCAATGTGCACTGTCATATATGTTTGTCTCGTCATTTCAAGCTATTTACCGTCATGTGACTGACGATTTTCATTCGCAGATAGACCATTTTAACTTAAAATGAAACGTTGAGAGTTGAATTACTTAAAAAAAGAATAAGAGCAAAATAATTATTCAGTCAGACGATGAGACATTTTTTAGCTTTATGCCTATAAAATATAATCGGATCAGAATCCATGGGTTTCAAGTTTTTTATCCCTATTAAAAAAGTTTTTTTATCCCTATTTCCAACTATTTTTCCATTTAAAACCGCCCCAATTATTGTAATGTTGACTAAGCAAAGTATATTAAAAAATGACTTAGGCCAATTTAACACCGTTTTTGAGAAATGCTTTTAAAAGTGTTGTTAGAAAGTAATTTTAAAAGTGATTTTGAAAAGTTAATTTTAAGATTGTAGTGTATGTGGGCCTGTAAACGAACAAACGAATACGAACGAGGGCGTGTTCATGTTCGTTCTTTTAACTTTAACCGAACAAATTAACAGACACAAACATAAACGAACACAAAATTTCTTATTCGTGTTCGTTCGTTAAAGAACGTAGCATGTTCGTGTTCGTTTATGTTCATTCGTTTAAATGATAAACGAACAGAAGCGAATACAAATGAACATAAACGAATACAAACGAACATAAATAACATATATAATATGTTAAATATTTAATATTTTGGGTTAAATAGATTAATTCAGTTAATTAACCGATTTTAAACCAAATTACCCGATAATTGAAATTTAAAAAAACTCTTAATCGTTAGCTGAAACTTAAAATTATCCAACATATTAACTAATTTTGTTTTGATTCAGTTGGTTAGTTCGGTTTAACCGAACAATGAACACTCTAGCCAATAAGAATGAAGTTTTTAGCGAGTCATCAAATAGGACTTGTCAACTCGAATAACTCAAAATTTGTTGACTTGACTCGACTCGACTCAACTCGATCTAATGCTGACCCCTAGACATATTTGAATAAATTTAAACGAATATAAAACGAACATATTACGAAAGTTTACGAACATAAATGAACGAACGAGCCATTGTTCATGTTCGTTCATTTAATTAAATAAACAAAAGGTCTTGTTCATGGTCGTTCGTTTAATAAATAAACGAACTTCCCGCCAAACGGTTTACGAACGGTTCACTGAACATTCGGTTCGTTTACAGCTCTAAGTGTTTGACATTGCTGTTAAAAAATTATTTTTGAAAAGATAAAATGTTCATTTTAGACATTATAATGTAAAGTAAAAATAAACGAACGTATATGATGTCTAGTTCGTTATCATAAAATTTATTAATATAATTATATATATATATAAGTAACTTAAATAATAAAAATATAAAAACCACGACAATTCATTAGTAGTTTTTTATATATGAAATATAAACTTTAAGTATTTCTAAATAATTAATATAAAATTTTGAATTAAATATAAAAATTTAGCCTCTAAAGTTTAAACTGTACATTTTTATATTATTGTAATATAACTAAATATTAGTTTAATATAATAATTGTTATCCTATTAATATTATTTTAATATATTAGTATTAATATTATTGTTAATAATTAAAGGTAAAAAATTAATTCACACCTAAAATGACTTCCTACTCCAAAAGCTAGAAATCTTAACTTTTGAGATTGGGTTGAAAATTACTTTTTTATTTTGAGGTTGGGTGAACAATCACTTTTTTAAGTATATTTTCATACCAATTTAAAAATGTTTGTTATTGCTTATGGGTGGAAAATAACTTTTTTTAAGCAAAAAAAAGCTTTTTTTTAAGCCATGGCCTTAACAAAGCAATTGTATTCGTAATTACCAATTTCTGATAATTATTTGTGACTTGTAAATGTAATCCTTATAAAGAAAATTCCAAACCCAGTTATCTTGTACGTTCCTATGGGTTAGTTTCATTGTTAATTCTAAATTATTGCATATTACAACGGCCTTATTTTCTTTTACATTCATGCATTTTAGCTACTGCGTTAATTATCAATTATTAATTATTTTGATACAATGATAAAAAAAAAATTAGCATTTGTCTTTTTTACTTGTGCTTATATATGAGAAAATTTTGACTGAATTTTAAAAATTGATTTTTTTTACATAGATTTAAATTTTATAAATTTGATCCTATTAAAAAAATTTAAATGATAAAATAAGATTAAAATACCGATGTAACCTTAACTTCATTTTAAAAAAGCATTTTTTTTTTCTCTTTAAGCAATTTAGTCTCTTTTATTTTATTCTTTTAAATCATCTAATTACAATTCTTTGCCGATTCTCTCTTTCCATCAATTCTTTAATTCTATTGTACTCTCATCAATAATTTTCCTCAAAATTCATTCTTTTAAAAGATAATATTATGCATATGTTGTAATATTTAAGATGATATTTTACTTATTAAATAATATTATTACAAATCTTACTTACACTTGTGAAGAAATATGAAGAAATGTATATTTATATCCTACATGGTTATAGAAAATAATTTAAATTGAAGCCAATCAAATACCATAACATTATGAATATTTAAATTAAATTTCTATAAAAACTTGAATAATTCTATTTGACTCGAAAAAATTTCAAATAAAATTTTAATGATAAAATAGGATTCTTCAACTTGACTAATTCATTTTTTTTACTTAACTTAACTCAATTGAATACTCATCCTACTTGTGCCCTTAAGATTTTTTCTTTGGCAATTTAAACCATAATATTTCATTTTTCAAATAAGCCCCTTTTAGACAATCAATATTTTTGCTGACGTGATAGGACCGAGGGTGCAATTTAAAACATAAAACATTGAATTTGTCGTTATTACGTCTTTTTCGCTCTCGATTTATAATTTTATTTTAAATACTTGAGTTATTTTACAATATTATTTATGTAAAACATTGTTATTTTAAAGGTTATAAAATATGAAGCATGTAATGAAACGAAAATTACAGTAAAAGAAGTATGAGATCATAAACAAGAAATTATAAATCATATTCTAATATTCTTCAAATTTATTTATTATATGTTTTTTATAAACTTTGATATCCAACTCATTGGTTAAAGAATCTAGAGTGAGTACTATAGAGGTCAATTATCAAGGCAATTTTCTCAGCTCAGTTGCTCCATATACAACAAAATTCGAATTTTTAATTTTGTTTAAGAGATATAACATCTCATCTTACGAAAAAAAGTGATTGTTGATATTTTATTTATTATTTTGATAACAAATATTTTTATTTTAAAATATCTCTATATAATTGAACTTGTAATCAGTTAGCATGTAACATGATACCAGGAGTTTAAAACTAATAAATACTGAATTTAGTTGCACTCAAAATGCGAGTGAAAAATATTTTATGTAAAAAACATACTTAGAGAAAATTATTCAATGAACGATCACAAGTAGATCTACTAAGTACTAATCTTATATTTGATCATTAAATAGCAACTTTTAGTTATTTTTATTTAAAGATGAGAAAGAACTATAAATCAAGAGTGAAAAAAAGTCAAAATAATAATAAAAAACTTAACATTTGCTTTATACTTTCGATTATACTCTTAATGTTGTCATGCCACATCAACAAAAAAGTTGATTGTTAGTTGATTGTCAGCTGATCATTCAAAAGGGACTTATTTTAAAAAAATAAAATTTTATGGTTTAAAATACTAAAAAAATCTTGAGGGCACAAATGAAAAAAGTTTAATAGCATGATTGAAAAATGTTGTAGACGTTGAGGGTTTTTTGTTGTCATTATACCATTATTTTTTTGAACAGCATTACACCATTATTTTTTTATCTTATTGGAATATATATTAAGGTTTATGGTTAGAATTTAATGTTTAGAGGTTAGTGGTTTAGGTTTAATGGTTTAGAATTTAAGGATTGTGGTTAAAGTTTAGAGTTTAGGGTAGTATTAATATGAATTTAGGTTTCAAGGTTTAATGGATAGAGTTTAGCATTTGAGGGTTAATGATTTGAATTTTATTTTTTAAAGTGAAATATGCATCCTTGTGAAATTTTTTCACAGTCATTAAAAGTATGGAAAAAAAACTTTGATACACAGGCCGTGTAAGCTTTAGTTTACATGTGCCTTTTAGTTTTAGGGGTTAGAGTTTTAGTTTAGGGTTTATGGTTTAGGGGTTTAGGTTGTATGGTTTAGAATTTAATATTAGTGTTTAGAATTTAGGGTTTTGAGTGTGGGGTTTAGTTTTTTAGGGTTAGGGTTAGGAAATTAGGATTTAGGTATTTATAGTGTAAATACACAGGCTTGTGTAAAATTAATTTTACACAGCATGTGTATCAAAATTTTACCCTAAAAATATACCCTAATATTATGTATAAGGTAAAATGTTAATTGTTAACATTTGATGCACAAGTACTAATTTTTTCTCACAAAGCATACATATTTAAGTTTTAAAACCAAAAATCTAAAACTCTAATATTAAACCCTTAAATTATAAATACTAAACTCTAAACATTAAATTTTAACCATAAACTCTAAAATATAAACTAAATCCATTTATGTAAACCGAAGTTTATGCCGACAATTATGGACACGTATAAAATATTTTACAGTTCATGTCACTTAATTATTGATTTGATAAAAAACATGTTACTTTCTTCTAAAAATTACAAACAAATCACTCTATTAAAATATTGTTATAAATAAGCCATAAACTATTAACTAATAATTTTTTTATTTGACCGATTAATTCAATTTTAATAAAATAATAACCCCTAAAATCCAATATATGGTCAAACTAAGAACTAAACTATAGTTGAGTGGGAAATTAGTTAATCCCTCCACTAAAATTATTTTTTATTGATTTTCTTTTTCAAAATTTTTAAACTGATAATAATTACTCCTTAAACAATTACATTTTATAAACTATTATTTAAAAGTTACTTGATTAAAGATTTTTATAATATATATTTATATTTTTCAACAATAAATTTTTAATAATAAAGAATTTAAAAATGTCAATAAAAATAAATTTAATATTTCAGAGTAAATACTAAGTTAAAATAAATAAAGAAAATATATTGATACACAAGTTTGTGAAAACTTTAATTTTAAGGTTTTAGATTAAGGTTTAGAGATTTAGTGTGTAGGGTGTAAAATTTAATGTTTACAATTAAAATTTAAAAATTAGGGTTTAAGATTTACATTTCAAGATTTATAATTTATAATTTAAATTTTATAAAAAAATTATTATTTAAATTTTGTATATCAAAATATAATTCATAAATAAAAAAATTATCTTTTCAAGCAACGACGAGCGTTGATCAAAAACTGAGTCAACTGAAGTTCTTTTAAGGCATCGCAAAGAATCCTACCCTACAACAACCACTTCAGATCTTTGATTTCGTTTTTCTTTTCTTTTTTTAAGTGCTTACTTATTGTAATTTAACACTTAAAAATTGGGTTTTCATATTCCTTTTCGTACAGATAAACAGTGGCAGTAATCCCACTAATCCGGTTTCAAATTTCAAAACCATACAAATAAATTGAGAACCAAAGATTTAATTTTTCTGTAGAATATTCAAAAAAATAATCCCTTTTTTATCGAGAACCCAAAGCTGAGAGAGAAAAGAAAAAATAGATCCTTTGATCCATTTGTCATGGCTGGGTAAGTTGACTACCTTCCGTTTCTCTTGCTTTGACATTTACTTTGTTGTGAAGAAAAATGATTACTTTGGGTACTTCGACCAGTTTCTGATATTTCTGTTCCTTGTATTAACATTGTGAAGAAAAATGATTACTTTGGGTACTTTGGAATTCAAATTGTTTGTTTATGATTAGGGTTCTTGTTGTATTCGATTAATGTAACATATATAGCTGATGTTGGATTTTCTGGGTTTTTGATTCACTGACCAGAATAAAGAACAGAAAGAACTACCAGTAGGCATGATTTTTTCTTATTTTTGGGTGTTTTATGCAGAACATGGTTGGTGGATGGTAATAGAATTGCAACAAAAATCAGGAGTGCATCTGATCCTAAAAGGGCGACATGGAAAAGCAACCCAGCCAGATCTTGTCCTAATTGCCATTATGTTATTGACAACAGTGAAGTACAAGTTTCTATCTTTTTCCATTGCTTCATGTTATATGTTCTTGGTACCTAATAGAGATAAGTTGAGCAAGCTTATTCCGGTCCGTGCCGATCATCATTATGCATCTCGAGTTCTTATTGCTACCTTAACATGATATAAGCAATAAACGAAATGTTAAACTGCTACTTTATAGAAGCTAAGATTTTATGCATGGTATCCGAAGTAGGTCATCTGCATATCTCTTCCATCGGTCGAGCTATGTACTCTGTATTGCAAATACTTGCTCTACTTTATCTTGGAAAATCCTAATCTCACCTGAGCTAAATTTTGTCTTATAATTATCTATATAGCTATTTACTTGCAATGTGGTTTATGTCTAGTATTAGATGTCTAGATTTGTTATTAATATACCAATTATATTCAATGAAATTTGGGGATATTGTGGATTACAACTGTTTTGACAATCATAAGACTAGTGTTTTCATGGACGTGTAACAACACTCGTGATGATCTGATTTTGCTGTTATGGTGATCAATTTTCTTTCTTGACTTGCTAATAACCATAAATATAAAGGCATGGGCAACTAAAGGTGTGTATTTCTTCTAGATGAATCAAGAATGGCCAGGGTTACCTCGAGGTGTCAAATTTGATCCATCTGATCAAGAGATCATATGGCATTTACTTACAAAAGTTGGGGTGGAAGATTCAAAACCCCATCCGTTCATTAACGAATTCATTCCAACCATTGAAAATGATGATGGTATCTGCTATACACATCCCCAAAAATTACCAGGTTGGTAAGGAGGGTTTTCGCTACTCTTTTCTTTAAGCATTTTTTACTAGCATTAATTTTAAAATTTGAAACTTTAGGGGTCAAGGAAGATGGAAGTGTGTCTCACTTCTTTCATCAAGCTATCAAAGCTTACAATACTGGAACTCGGAAACGTCGGAAGATCCATGGTGATGATTTTGGTGATGTCCGCTGGCATAAGACTGGTCGCACAAAACCAGTGTTGTTGGATGGTGTTCAAAGAGGATGCAAGAAGATTATGGTTCTCTAAATGACCATGGCCAAGGGTGGAAAAGCAGAGAAGACTAATTGGGTGATGCACCAATATCATCTAGGAACTGAGGAGGATGAAAAAGACGGGGAGTATGTTATTTCTAAAAATTTTCATCAGCAACAACAGCAACAAACTAAGCAAGCTGATAAAACTGAGCGGGATGTACCTGAAACGACTGATACAATGATTGTTAAAGTAGATCCTGTGACTCCCAAGTCTGTGACACCTGACCCTCCACGAACAGGGAGGCAATGCCATGAATATGACCAAGTACAGGACTATAACGTTTCTTGCACCAACCCCCCTGCTCAGGTAATATCTTGTTCTTGTTTTCGTAGCTATAGGCCTTGGGATCATCTATGGATTGCATTTTATCTACTTGGAGCAGTTGGATTATATTTGATACCATATTCTCTGCAGTTACCTTTCCTCGTCCAAGAAGCTTGTGTCAGTGCATTTGGATTTTTTTTTTCTTTCATGTGCTCTGTGATGTAAATGGCCTTATAGAAAGAGGTCCTGATGTTCTCTTTCTCTCAGGATTTTTCAGCAAAGCATCCACCAATGCAGTATGTTGAAGATGAAGTTCTAGCTGAATGTGAAAATTCCAGTTACAATGATCTACCTGCTCAAGAAAATCATGTTAATCAGATGTTAGATAACGTTGATAATAATGACGATGATAATCATGCTGAAGAAGATTCAAAGTGGTGGGATGGTGAATCGCAGTTTTTGTTGGATTCACAACAGCTAGTGGAAGGGCTGTCTCTTTGTGACGAGCTCCTTCAGAGCCAGTCACCACAGGGGGACGCTAATGGTAATGCTGGAATGCTGGACGGCAAGCCCCGTCTGTCTGATTATGCTCAGTTAGGAGCAGAACATCTCAAGCAGGATCTGGAGGAGTGTCAAGACCTTGAAGGTGATGATCCAACATACATAGAACTCAATACACCACCAGAGTTCCGCCTGAGTCAGCTTGTATGCCACGTCTTTCCTAACTTGATTTACCATTTGGTTAAGATATCCTTGTTATAATGAACTTGTTAACTGTTATTGTAGGACTTTGCATCCCAAGATAGCTATATTGCTTGGGGTTGGAGCAAAGGTAACTGATCAAATACATTTGTCGGATCGTGGAGAAGCGCGTGGTATAATATTTTGTGAAAACTTTACCTATCAATTTTCATTATTTTGGGGCAATGTCAACTGTAAATTTTGGTGGGAAGCTTGAACCATGTTTAGTGATATGGTGGAGATACTCTTGACATTTTGCCTGCGGAGGTTGCTCTTGCAACCCTTCTGTTTTAGCTACGGATCGAAGACACCGTTAATAGCTTTGAACATGGGAAACTAATGACCCCGTGATCTGTATTTTTAATCGTAGCAACAAAGCTTTGTGTTGGTTTGGTTTATAAATCTAGCTAACAAGTTTGCTTCTGGTAACGTTATACATGCCGATTCCTTTGCTGTATAGATGCAGAACATGCAGCTGACTTATTGTTGGCCGAATGAACTATTTCGAACATCACCAATAAAACCAGAAAACGAATGTTAAATTCTACTCTTTCAACATCATCAGTAAAACCAGAGGACTATTTAGCAGACTGCATGATAAACATAGGGCATACATGCAACAGAGAAATTTTATCATCTCTTGATTGTTTGATGGAAGATTGTCTTGGCAATTTGAATTCAATGCCGTGTGGACCCTATTTCATCACTAGGGAAAATCACGATCTGTCAGCATCAAGTAAACGTTAAACGGATGATTGTACAAACCAACCAAGAAAACTCAGATAGGTGAAAGGTTCATGAACCTGTCGAGCTTTACAGATCATATAGACAGTTGGATTGAAAATGGCTTAGGGAAGCGACCACTATATCTGCCTACAAAAACTGATCAAAAAGGTCCCCAAGAAAACTTGTTTCATCGTTCTTTAGGGAGCATGACTCCTGCAACAATCCCATGTTGGCTGGCAGCTTGTCCTAAGGAATCGCAGAGTGTAGGGCACTTACATAGGGTGTCCGAGGCAGGTCTGTCATAAAGATTTGCTGAGCAGAACAGAACACATGAGCCTTGAAAATGGGGCATAGGGGGTGTTGTTTGAATAATTTTCAAGTATGTATATTATAATAAATTAATGAATACAATTTTTCAGACATTTTCTTCAAATGTTACCTATTTATTTTTTAGCATTCTAATTCTATTAGATGGTAACATCTTAGCATAGTTTCAATTTTGGATAATATCTCTCACACACACGTAGATTATGCTGCTCTAACACGGGTCACATAGGAGGAAAAACGTCATTTTTTATTACTAGAACCACTCAATGAATTCATCTACTTAATTATTGAAAAGAGTGATCATTTATAAAAATGAACTTTTTTAATACATTGTATTGATCAAACTTTATAATCACATGAAAAGAAAGCCACTTCAAAGTCATTATTGAATCTTAGTTTCAACATTGGGATCAAATTGATAAGATGTTTAGGAAACTTTTTTGAACATTGTACAAAAGGCAAAACCTTTTAAAATAATTCAAACCAATATTCCCAACCTGTTTGTGGGATCTGAGTAGGGGCAATTCTTGCCCCAACTTTGCAAAACATGACTCTTGCATCAAACTCTCACCTTTATCCTTTTCATTAGAGTTTTCAAGACTTTTGGTTCATGCACCATGCATGCATATCATCATACATACATATGCATTGCACATGCTGGTCCATAATCCATATACAAAACCCTTTTCCTTCTAGATTTATACATGTGTTGGGAGGAAAAAAAAATCTTTTGCTGATACAAAGATTTGGTTGTGGTGGTTGAAGGTTCATCCTATGGAAGGTGGAAGCTTATTATTGAGGTTGATGGTGTTCGGAGTAGTAGGGGAGAAAAAATGGAGGAGAGAGATTTGAGGCTATGATTTAGAGATCTCTATAGTCGAAATATTAAAGTATATGTGTGTAATTTTTTATTCTGATGTATCGCGTGACACTCTTGATTAGAATATTAATGAATAACTGACTTCATAGATCTTGATATTTTTTTCATCAAACATGATAGTGAATAAGAGATATTCATGCAACATGGAGATGTAAATATATCTATGAAATCATGTTAGATATTGTTTGATCAAAAGTGTTAGTTTTACGAGAAGTTTTTGAACATGAAGTATATGAAAAAAAATTCTAAATGAAAAAAACAATAAAAAATTCTATAAAATGTTTTGTAGGAACAATGTAACGATTTTCGATGATGAGAATATTTCTATATAAACACCAAGTATTGATTAATTATATATATTAATATAAAAAATGTGCTATGTTTTGTTGATATTGTATAGAACTATTTAGTTTTATATTTGTTAGAATCAGTGGATGAATAGAAATGGGCTGTTAAAATTATTATTAGAAAATAAGAAGATTTTTACAAAAAATAATTATCTTTAATTTAAACATTTTAATTGTCTATTGAACTTAATTAATCCAACGATCTTAAATCTTATAAAACTATGTAATAATTCTAATTATATATATATTATACTGATTTAAGTCAATTTAAAATTAATATGTGTAAAGTTTTCTCTCAATATAGGTCGTCTTTCTTTTTTTTTTAACTTAAGTTTTCTCTCAATATTCTTGTGTCAACTTCATTTTTCCTTTGATTTTTGCTTAGCCAGTGGCAGCGTCAATCTTAACATTGGTTGTTGACCAGAAATGTTTATTATTTTTTTTTATTTTTTTATTATATGTCATTTGTTTTTTTCTTGAGTTTTTTTCTTCAATTTTAAATAAAAATTTCTGTCATTGTGACGCATTTTTCTCTACTTTTATGGCATGCTTTCTCTATGCTCTTGTAGTACGATCCTTATGGCTTTAAATCGTTTTTTTCGCACACCTTTGCGGTCGTTTTGGTGGTTGCACAAAGACCCTCACGACATATATTGTCTAATTAATTTGCGTCTCAATCGATAGAGACAAAGAGTTTTATGAAGATTATTAAGTTCTTTTAATGTTGGCCGTCACTCTTAAAGGTAGATTTATTTTTTCTTCGTCTATTTGAGTTTAATATTGTTACTTTTTGTACAAATTCTCTTTAATAATTATTGTCTCTAATTTTCTTTTATATTTGGGTGTGTTGTAATTCTAATTTTTTAAATTCGATTGTTATTATTCAAAAAAAAAATTAATATGTATAGCCGTTTGGCCCACTTGAAAGGAAAACATCCATTAACCTTGAGTTAACATACGAGATCAAGCAAAAGATATGATTATGCATTTCAAATTTTCATATCAATCAAGCCAACTTCAATGTGACAATTATAATTTATGTGTAATATTTTATTACTAATTTTTATATTATACATAAAATGTAAATTTTAATTATCGTATTTTAATTAATAATTTTTATCCATTATATTTCTATTTCTGAATTTCAGTCATTAATGATTAAATAATAGCCGTTAAATTCTATTATTTCTAAAATCTTAGACGAAAACATATTATTACATGTGTAATATCATACGAGCATGCTATATTCGTGAAATAAATATAAAAAATCATGTTTTAATAAATTTAGCGACTATCATTTGTCACTCAAGATTAAAATTTTTAATTTTAAAAAATATAGGGACAAAAACAGTAATTAAATTTACAGCTTATACTTTACTTAACCATAGAATTGATTGAGGATCATTTAAAAATTTATAAATTAGAGAGACCAATAATAAATTATATGTTTTTTAAGAGATTATAGAGAAATTTTATCATAGAATTTAGAAAAATTAATATTTGTGCGGGATCATGGCCTTCACTAGTCCTTATTTAGTTCTGTCAACCTAACAGATTTAACTGTTATCATTTGAGATAAGACTGAAATTTTAAAAATTCGAAAAGCAAGAAAAAAAATACCAAATTAATATAGAAACTAAATCTTTAACTTACCCATGATAGAAGGACTGATAACATGATTTAACCTAATTTATAGGACTTTTGAGTTATAAACAAAAAATGAAGGGGTGGAGGAATTGTTTCAATATAAGATTGAAAGATATGATGGATGTGTGGTGGTGGGGATTGGGGGATAAGGAGGCGCACGTGGGCTATGTCTTTTGACCCTATTTTCACCCCCATCCCATTCGGCGTTTGCCTTGTCTCTTTCCCCTTTGCCCCGTATTTAGGGTGTGTAAAACTCTACTCGATTTGAAAAATAATCTAATTATTTAAATCGAATTAATGTAAAAATATTTGACTCGTCTTGACTCAACTCACAATTTCATAAATTCAACTCGAATAACTCAACTCACAATATCTGACTCGTCCTGACTCAACTCGAATTGATGTAAAAATTAAAATAAATTTTGAGTTATAAAATAAAAATTCGAATAACTAAATTTTTTTAGTAATTAGCGGATCAATTTTCAAGTTCGAGTTGAGTCTCTCAATTCTGCCTGATGTATATTACATACGAAAATATGAAAAAATATATGTATGTATTGTATATGGTTATAGAATTTTTTTTTTTAATTGTAAGTAATTAGTATCCTAATATAATAAATATTTATAATTATATTTTAACAAAAACTCGATGAACTCGACTCAACTCTACTCAAATTTTATAAATTTAAGTTGATTTAAAAAAGAATTTTAAAAAAATAATTATAAAATATAATTCTTTAATTTAACTTATTCAAAAATTTTAACTCGACTCGATGGCTCTATTCACCTTCACCTTCCCAATTCTGTTCCTATCCCTACCTAGGGATGGATACGGGTAAAGTCAGGTCTTCAGTTAATTCAAACCCGATTTGGAAATAAGTATCATAAACTTGAATTTGATATGATTTCAATCTTGAACAATATTTAATCTGACTCAAGATTATATACATCAATTTAAAATTGATTTTTTACTCGATCTGGTCGGGTAAAATACTTATCTCTATTTTATTTTATTTTGTATGTGGCCGACGACGGAATATTAGATTACTCTAGGTTGCTCCTCTTCCCCTTAATCGGTTTCAATATAAAAAGATTTGAATTTATAATTATAATCTAATTATTAAATAATGTTAAATGACCGAATCAAATCAGAATTTAAACACAAATTCAGTATAATCCAGAGATTTTAATATTTTTATTAACCCGACTTAAAATTAACTCGAACACAAATTTATCATATATCCCCTCAGTCCCTCAGTCATGATCGGCATGACACACGTTTGTAAAAAAAAAAAAGACAAAAGGAAGAGGGAGTGGGAGAGGGAGAGGGAGAGGACGTGAACGTGGGTTGTGAGTTGTGGTCCAATAATTCAACTTCCCCAACTCATCTCATGTAATTTTACCCACAAACGCCTCAATTTTGCCCCTATTTTTTGTCGCCCTTCTAATTTTTAAGATTTAGTTTTGGCTTATTCGGATTAATTCACATCGTACATTTAATTTTAGTTAGTGAATTTTTAGTCGGAATTTTTTGCATACACAATTCTTTAAACTTACTTAAGTGATTTTAAACTGTTTACCACTTGAACCAACTCTGTTAATATTTTATCCCTCTTTATTTAAATATGGGACATCGATGAATAAAACCTCGGTGGAGTGGATAAAAATCGGAGGTTTTTGGTTCAGTTTTATATGTTTTATGTGAGTTTTTATCCGAAAAATCTCTCAAGTTTGCTGTCGCGAGAATCACATAAAAAGAATACTAAAGTATTGCGATCAGGGGTGGAATCATTAGTAAAATTAAATTAATTATAAATTTATTCATTCACTTTTAAATATTTATGTTTTTTCAACGTCACGTTCTTGATTGTAATACATTATAAACATTATTTTAATTATAATTATACAATAATATTGATTGTAATTTTATTTATACGATCTAATTGTAATTATATTTTTACATATCTATTATTTATAAGAACAAATATTTTGTGAACTGGCGGTAAAAAATATATTTTTCATAAAAAGGTCTAATTTAGAGTTCAATATTAAAATTCAGGAGTTAAAATTTAATAATTTGAGATTAAATAGACATATTTATGTAAAATAAATTTTGCACTAACAATGCATCTAATAATTTACTGTATTTGTAATTCTAACTTAAAAGGAAAACTTGCCATTAAGTTTATTTGATTCTAAGAGATCCGGGTTCAAATCGATTTATTTGCGAGGAATGTGTACATTGTTAAATGATTAAAAATATGTATGAACATATTCTACCTTGTAATCACCTTAAAAATATTCAATAAAAATATAAAAATTCAACAAGAAAGAAAAGAATTTCATATAACATGGGCTAATACTGTTTGGTCCGAGACAAAATTAAAACAAGGTTTTATGATGGAGACCTCTCAACAAGTTTAATTACTTTAGCAGGATAGTTTTTGCCTTTGATGACCCCCACTAAGCTTGATCTAGGTTTCTTTTAGGGCATCGCCTAGTTTGCCTAATACTAACATTTATAAAATAGGGTCAATTTGTGAACCTGGTTTTTGGGAAAAGGGAGTGAAAAATAATTGGAGAATTAAACTAGTTTGCAATATGCATTCTACCATCATTGCCATGTTCTTGTATAGTTATAGCCTATAGGTTAAAGGTACAAGATGATAAAACAAAACCCACTTTTTTATTTTTCTTTATGGACGGTGAGACTACATATTAGCAGTGACGATGAGATTAGTTATTGTAGTGGTGAAGAAATATGTGTTCGGAAAAAATTAACAATGATCACAATACATCTGTTATTATGTGCAACCACAATAAAATACTGCAACCAGAATTAATTATAGTTGAATTAAAGTGTAATTGAAGTATAACTTTTTTGGGACCAATGCCATAGTCAATCCCTTGGTTTTCCTTGTATATGATAATTTATGTTCTTTACTATTAGTCTTTTGAAAACACACACTATTTAAATTGCGTTGCTTGAACATAGATCATTTAAGAAGAACGATTCAAATTCGAGGCTTAATTTAAAAAGTATAGAACTTTATGTTTGTTTGAAAATTAAAGTGAGTAAAGTTAATAGTCTTGCTTTAAGTTGTATCCTTGGCCCTTTGGACAATTCCAATTGTATGCATCAACAACTTGCGCAACTAACCCCAGCACCAGGGTCAACAACTACAAGCAGTTCCTGAATTGCTCAGGGAGTATGGTATTCCTCCCCCAATCCCCATGAATTGATCTTCAAACAAAACCCATGGGAGTCTAGGTTGATTGGACCTCTTTCCCCCCAAGAAATCTATGATTTTAGTTTGAATTCCAGTTTTGAAATCCTTGGAAGCTTATGAATAAGCTAAAGATCAGTAGTAATTCATAGCACAGAAACCAGCAGATGTAAAAACTGTTATTAAAGATTATATTTCAAGCTATATCTAATTACATCTAGGCCCCCAAGGCCAATGCATACAAAATTTGTTCCTCTTTAAGTTTAACTCTCCGATAACAACCACCGCCAGTATTTACACTTACACCACACCAGAACCAGAACCAGAAGAAGAAAGAAAGAAGAGACCCCCAAATCCTCAATGGCTAGTAGGGTAGAAAGGGAGGAGGGGGGGTTCAATCATGCCAGCAAAGGAGCATGACAACGCATCTTCTTATAATATAAAGCTTAGCCCTTTGTTCTCGGAGAACACCGCCAAGGCCTCTGTTTGATAGCCTTCTCTTGGAGGATCCGACGGTGGCACTGGCACTGCTCATCTTCATCTTTGTACCTCGTACGAGCTGGCTGTGCTGATTTGAATGAATGAATTGAAGAGAGTGAAGTGAAGGAGGCGATGTGGGAGTAGGGGGGTTCTTATAGGGGGTGACGGGTGTGGGTCCTGGCCTGGCTGGCTTAACATCGGTCTAGTAAAGACCCAACGATGGGCATGAAAGGGCAACGTGCACTGCCCTCTAACCCGCCCGACAACTCCTCTTCGACCCCACCGGTCCCCCCCCCCTCTCACTTTGGGAATCTATGCCACTCTCCATTTTATATTCTCAATTATCAACATCTAAATTTCTTTTTCAATAACTTAGATTTATCTAATAGCTAATGTTATTAATCAACTTGACATTAATACTATTTGGGAAGCAAACACAAAAACAATAAATTTACTCAAAATTTACTCATAAGTAGAGTGATGAAGATCATGTACATGAATACATTACTCACGTACAATAAAATTATCTACTACTATATTTATCAATATATATATAGGGATGAGATTCAGTTGCACTATGTAAAACTTAACAAGTTTTACACTAATTCATGATCCTTGGATGAGTGAAATGGATGGATGAGAATAAAAGTAAGATATGTGAAGATTATCACTCGAGAAAAAAAAAGTAAAGAGTTAATCTCATCCATCAATTTCACACATCTAATGGCCATGAATTAGTGTAAAACTAATTAAGTTTTACATAGTGTAAGTGGATCTTATCCCTTATATATAAGACCTTAGGAAAAAATCTCTAATTGAGCCCCAAAAGTCTATAGTCAAGATCCGCTCTTAGTTAGTGTTTAGTTAATCCGAGAAATCAACTCAGTTTCGCGTTTTAATTTAGTAAGATGGTAATTCTTTTGGGTAAACTACATTATTGGTCACTAAACTATTGCCGTTTTTTATTTAGGTCACCAAACTATTTTTGTGCAATAATAGTCGCTTAACTAAATGGTATATGACATGGTACAATAATAATTTTAATCCTTAAAACTTATGCATTCTATCAATTTAATTCTAATCGAAATAACCATTGAGCCGGTGGTTACCAACCGTTCTTTCCATGTCGGTGACACCGTTCGTGAAAACCAAAAAAACTTTGGTCGATCAGCCCTTATATCAGAACCCACCACTTTATATCTTGCATCTATAAATCAAACCCAAGTCCTTCCGCGAGCCTCTGTCATTGTCGATCCACGATTGTCGTTCTTAACAGACAAATTGATAGATTTTTTTAAATATTGAAGATTTATTTAATTATTTCGAATTAAGATCAAATTGAATGAATGTATAAATTTTGAGACTAAGATTAATAAGATTTTTAAATTTGAAGCTTATTGACATCATGTGAAAAGTTTTAATTTAATCTCGTGTGAAAACCCTTCCAATTATGGTCAAGTTTACATTTTTATTTGGATATATTATAAAACAACATTAAGGAAAATGATATAATGAATCCAAACAAGGCCTACACATGATGTCCAACCTAGGCTTATGGAGATTTTTAATGAGGTGCACCCTACCATTTCTCTCTATGATCTTTTTTTAATAAAATCATATTAATTTGATTGAGCAAAAAAATAATGACCAAGTTTACATATTTATTTCGATATAAAACACAATAACATCAAGGAAAAATGATACTATGATGGATCCAAACAAGGCCATACATGATGTCCCCGTCTCTCTCATTTTCCATTGCCATGTCATGGTCTATGTCCTTGCTTTCATAGGTATGAGCCACCAGCACAATGGGTCGGCCATAATTTTCAATAAGCTAGCAAATTTGTCTTTGTTCATAATTATTTGTGGTCTTATGCTCTCCCTCCTCTCAGTTCGTGGATGACGAGGAGATTGTCAATGTCGGATGAGGAGACCATATTGCTGTCTTTCTTATTTCCTGTTGGAACCAACTAGTTGTTTTAAAAAAAGGAAAATAAAGGTAGTTGAATCCTACAATTATCATATTAATCAACATCCACTCCCTTGTTTAATAGTAATGACTTGACGTTTGATATTTGATAATGAGCAGACCTTAGCTTATCTTCTTTCTTGACTCTAATTTAAGATCATCTGTATATGTAGGGACATGGCCAGATGGATGATTAATTAATTATATTATTATTTATTAATACTGGTGAGACAAGAACCATAATTTTGGTCCTTTTGGAGACACAGTTAACATAATTATTTGATGGTTTTAGGGTTGTCATTATAATAGCATAATATCTTGATGCACAAAGAATAAGGCTTCAAAATTAATTGTTTTTTAAAAAGAAAAACTTCCAGGTTTTAAATGAATATATATAAATGGATTAGATTGTGTTATATATATGATATATGGTGTAAATATGTTAAGTTGGCAGCCGACCAAATAAGAATAAAGATCCCACTGCACCCATACTAATGTAATTCTTTAGAGATTTGCTAGGAGAACTGGATTTCATGAGGTTGAAATCCTGTTATAAACTGTTCGGCAGCTGGGAATATCGATCAGAAACCAGAAGTTTGGCTCTTCAGGTGTTTGAACTTTGAAGCCACTTGCTAAATTCCGTGGAGGTACAGACCGAGGCGTGGAGGGGCATACGTTTCTTAAAATTTAAATTTCGTATATAAAGGAAAAACTCAAGACTCAAGGGTTATATATGAGCATAGATTTCATTGTGCATAGTAAACTAATAAGATTGATAAAAGCAAGGTGAGAGCTGGATTTAAGGCACAACTTGCTTGGTCTCGTGTTCCTCCCATTTTCATATCAATTATCAAGAAGTCAACTTCCATTAACCCCTTGCTAACTCACCTCCTAATTAACAATTACTAATCTTTAATTAATTTCCTTTTCCATCTTTGAAAGATATTTCTGGGCTGTCATTATCGGTTTAAGAGCTCTCCCCTTCTTTTTATGGCCCGGTTTAGGCAACACTGTTAAATATTATAATAATCTCAGTTGTTCTCATTGATAGGAGTGTAAATAAACAAAACGTTTGAGGATCTGTTTATAAACCGTTCATATAATGTTCGTTTAATAAATGAATGAACACAAATAGAGGTGTGTTTTGTTAGCTTGTGTTCATGAACAAGCTCATTTACTCGGTTTCCCTTTTCCTTTTATTTTTTACATTTTAAGTATTCGTGAAGGTAGGGACTAAATTGAACACAAGGTGAACTTTAGAGTTCAAACTATAAAGCATAAGGAGCTTAAGGACTACTAGTGTAATATCACTATTTTGGCGAACATATAAACGAAAATGTTGGCGGACATATAACGAACATGATCACGAACGTTAAATGAACACGAACACCTTTTAAGTAAATAAACGAACACGAACACAATATTAAAAATTTAAACAAACATGATCCAAATACGAGCACCTTCAAAAATAAAATAAAAAACGAGCAGAAACATAGTCTTGTTCATTCAAGCTCAGTTCATTTACACCCGTCATTGATTTGCAGTTTTGCACCATACCATTAAGCTTAGTTTGGCTAACTCCTTCGTCTTCATTTTATGGTCCACGAATATTAATCTTTGGTTTATCATAACTGTGTCTCCTAATAATATCATCTTTAAAGTTCCAATAAAGAGTTCTTTTCTGTGCTGTCAAGTTCGGAGGTTGTGTCCCAGCAGATTATCAAAATGGTTAATTATATTAATATGGAGTGCTTAGACGAATTAAACTAAGATTAGAGACAGGGTTACATAAATTAATGAGTGAAAAGCACAGCGATCAAAGTTTTTACAGGGTTTGGATGAATAAAGTGGTGGCTCTCCGTCGGCATTGACAGCATGAATTCACAATTATAAAATTGGCTTTGGTTGTGTTGTACTGAACAAGGAGGTCAGAGTTGCACGTGAAGTTATCGTGATTTGCAAATGGCATTGCCTCTATTAGCATCAACATATTATCGATATAATTAAATTTCCCTTCTATTATGTGTTGTATATGATTTTGATTTATGAGTGAAGCACCCATCAAATAGTTCATTTAGTCCCATCATGGCCTGCTTCTTTATTGATATTGTAATGCAACTTTCCTGACTAATCCCATCGGCCATTATGGACAAACACATAATTCTATGTTAGAAGGTAAACTTTTATATTTAATAAAATTATATTGAAATTTGAAGATTCAAGGGCGTGTGATTAGATTATCAATATAAAATACTTTAGATCTCACTCTTTCCCTCACCCTTTGATTCAAAAGGAATGGCTAATGGCTTCCCAATGCCCCCATTAGACACAGTTGGAGTTGATACGACTGATTTTGCTTAATTAGGAAGAAGCTTGCACGAGAGTTCATTTAACAATTAACTAATCATGTACGGATGGGGTTTCTTTTATCTGATCAATGGGCCAATTAAGCAATCAAATCTCCATGGCCAACAAGCTAGGTTTTAGCACTTGAGTTAATTTCCTGCCTGGTCATTGCCAATGACTTGTGCTTGTTATTTCTTGAATAATAAGTTAGAGCAGGATGTTTGACTGTAAAAAAATGCAGCTGGCTCTGGAACCTCTAAGGAAAACGGCATTGGAGTTGTTTATTATCTTCAGAACAAAAACGAATTTGAGAGACTTTGTGTAATTTATTAAACCGGACCCTCAATTTAAAAAAATTAAATGCATGTTACCATGTTGTGTAATATTACTCAAAATTCATGAAATACAGCATCCTTTTGCTTTTTCTATGTACTTTATCATTAGTCTAGAATTATTTTTTTTCTTGCAAATATTTAATTTAACTCATTTTGAATTTTTTTTTGAGAGTTTGTGTTGTTGCTCCTATCGTGCATATCAGCTATCTTCAGAGCAGTTTCAGTTAAGTCAGAACTAAATATATATACTTCTAAGAGCTGTATATCATACACAATGAAGAGAAAACTCAGGTGAAAGTTATACAGTTAATCATGGTTGAAAAAAAAATGCGTTTTTAATCAAATCATGGGCCAAAATAGGTCTTTCTAGTTCATCAGGCCCTATCTCTTTATGAACTTAAGTCATGGGCCAAAATAGAAGTTCAAATATGTTATACATTTGGATATATGTCCAAATCGCAATGGAGCTCATTTACCAGAAGTATGGGGACCTAGACATGTTATATGTTGGTTCCCCCTTGACATCTTCCTACCTTTCTTGCAAAATCTTTTTTTTAATATACTAGTATGAATATATTGTAGTACTTGTTCAAACATTTTTTAGTCTTTTGACAAAACAAACGTAAGTGCTCGAACTTGAATCGTCTAAGATGAACAACATTCTTTTTTTCTACTGGAGCCACTAATTAGGATTTTTCTTTTTTTGCAAAACTTGAAAGTTCATTATTACACCATACATGCATTAGAGGTTTACAGTACCATGTGGTACAAAGCTTGAGCAGTGCTGCTGCCAATACCAATTTGCACCAAACATGCATTTCACATATTTGTTTACCTGGAAAGCTATTCCCCGGAGTGATTCATTTCGAATCAAAAAGGGAGCGTTTCGATTTCGATAGGTGTCCACTAACCACCATGAGGGGCAGAGAGGGGACCATGGATCATGCAATCATGGAGTTAACACGGAAACCTAATCAATTGCTCTACTGCTCCATAAACAGAGTACTTTCCCCCAAGCATTTGGCTTGTTTTCAACAATTCGAACCAAATGGGGTCTTATACAAAGTCGCCTTCTCTGTTTAAAATGCATTGTATCTCTCTCTTTTTTTTGTCATTGATTAACAAATGGATAAGATGAGACACGTACCATAACCCATTCTGTCACATTTGGTGAGCCTGTGTCCTATTAATCATGTTAAATGACACCACTCTGTTGGACCTACTTAGGTTGCCGGAATAAGATCGGAGTTGTTTAGCTAAGAGATTTGGGGAATTTTGGAAGAAGAATAACAGAATGAATCTTATTTCAGTCAATGAAAGTCATGTGGGCTTAGACCCAGTACAATCTATATTTAAAGCCCAATCATAACCAATTACAACAGACTAACAACCCAAAAATGGCTTCAACAGCCCAATAACTGAAATATCATTTAGGTATATTCAACATTTACCCCACTTTCTAATCTTTCAAGGTCTTGAAAATTAACAACACAGTTTTTGTCGAAGAGCTTCAAATCAATTGATGACCAGTGGCTTTGTGAGGACGTCTGTTACTTGATCTTCAGCCGGAACATAATTGACTTGAAGGTCTGTGGCAGCCACTCTCTCTCACATAAAATGAAGGTCAAGGTCCAAGTGTTTTGTCTTCATATACAGGAATGAGTTTGCAGCCATCGCCGCTGCTCTGGTGTTATCACACCACAACTTAGGAATATCATTTAGAACTACATTCATCTCAGAAAGAACAACCTTGACCCACATGGCTTCACAAGTTGCATTAGCAAGACTCCTATACTCGGCTTCAGCTGTTGAACGTGACACAACGCGTTGCTTCTTCGAGCTCCAGGTCAACAAATGAGTGCCATGAAATAAATAGTAACCAGAAATGGACCTTCTATCATCGAGGTCACTACCCCAATCAACATCAGAAAATACAACTAAGGATGAACCTTCATGTGGTTGTGGTGAAAACCATAACTCGAAGTTCAAAGTGCCCTTTAAATACCTTAAGATCCATTTCACTGCCATCCAATGAGCATCGGTCGAATATTACATGAATTGATCCACTTTGCAGACTGCTAAGGACACATCAGGCCTTGTATGGCATACATACAGCAATGCTCCAACAGTGTTTCTGTAAAGTTGAGCATCCTTCAACATAGCTCCATCAAGCTTACTGAGTTTCTGTGATGGAGCCATAGGAGTTGTTTAGCTAAGAGATTTGGGGAATTCATAATGAATCTTATTCCAGTCAATGAAAGTCATGTAGGCTTAGACTCAGTACAATCTATATTTAAAGCCCAATCATAACTAATTACAACAGACTAACAACCAAAAAACGGCTTCAACAGCCCAATAACTGAAATATCATTCGGTTATATTCAACACACTCATGCGTACCAAGAGCCAATAGGTCCCAGGTTTTGATACCGCTGCCTTACCAACTTTTAGCTGATTCTCAAGCTCTTTCGCCATTGGAAAGACATGTTAGTTACAGCTCAGTTAATGAGGTCCAAGGTTTAAAGAAATCCGGTGGCGCCGGTCGTCGCGTTCGATACGACAGATAGATTAAAATACAGGGAAGGTAACAGAGAAGAGAGAGAGAGAATGTGATTGATTCTCGGCCAAAAATGTCAAACAAAAACCAAAAGCATGCAACGACTTTGAATATTATTACCATTATTATTGCTGTTATATGTAAATGGTCCCTGTATATGATCCATGAGCCAACACGGTCGTCCATTTATTGACTTAGTCTCCTCTCTTTCTGATAATTTTATATAGGGTTAATTATATAAATTATCACTGAACTTTACTCTCAAACATATTTTGGTTACTGAAGTTCAAACGTTCAATTTACTCACTGAAGTTTAGACATTAAATTTTTTCGTCAGTCCTCCGTTAACTTTTAGACGATGTCTATTTACCGGCGAAAGAATGAATTTTTCTAAAATTCGAATAGTGGATAACTTCATCGACACGAGAGAAGTAACATACTGAAAAACGGGTTCCATCCGACGGCAGAAGAAGGAGATCGATAAGAGAAAAATCAAAAGGTTTTTGGCCGATTTGTGAATTTCAGAGCACTTTCCGGCAAAATTGAGGTTGAGTTCAAACTCAGGGGGGCGAGAGGAAGCGACTGGTAAAATATGGGACCGAAAGACTACCATCTAGTATTGTTTGGGGTTTAAGAGTGATAAAAAAACATACAAAACAATCTAAACTTTAGTAAGTAAATTAATGTTTTGAAACTTTAGTAAAATAGGTACAAGAGTGATAATTTATGTTATTTAACCTTTTATATAGTTTTATATCCGTTTTACTATCGAAATTCATACGAGATAAATAAAAGTCGAAGCATCGACTCCACATCACAACCCCCAACATACAAAACCATTAACTCCTCAAAGTTTTGGCTATCGTTATTATTGTAAAATTATTTTATTTCAATTAAATGTTTCATTTACAAAATAATAATATAAGTTGGAGTTTTCTCAAAGTATTTATCGGGTTGAATTATTTTTCAGTCTTGTTTCTGGTCTTAGATTTCTGCTTGCCAACCAAACTTCATGCATGGCAATAACCTTTTTTTAAGGAAAAATAAGATAAAGAACAAACTAAATAAAAGTCATGCATGCTGATTTAAGGTAAATTTACATGCAAGAAAAAAAGCCACGTTGTCTGTCCGAAATGAATATTGAGATATTATTCTCTGAAACCAATTAACTTCATAGTTAACGTATGATAATATTATTATTACTATTGCAAGTAATTAAAAAACTGGTCTTTACTATTCCAAAAAAACTGCTCTTTTTTTCTTAAATTTGAAAACTTTATTATTATTATTATTATTTTTGTTGGTTTCTGCAGAAAAAAATGGGTAGCAAACAGATGTTAGGTAGCACATGTTTTTCGAAATTAATTTTGGATTTATTTGACCATTAATACAGGTTTTAGAGTAGAGGACGGAGGGGAGCTGTCCTCAATACCAGGACATTTGACTACTTGAGCCAATAAAATACAAAATTATTTAGGTTTCAATCTTTTCTTTTTAAAAGCATCAATTTGCACAAACAAGTGGCTCACCCCAATGAATGTCAAGTTGCCAACCCTCAACACTTTCCTCCTCTTCTTCTTTTGTCTTTTTTATTATATGTTAGGACAAATTCTATGGTTACTATTGTACCATTGGATCGTGATTAAGTCAATTTATATCGTTGTTGAACTTGTCTTGAAAAAATGGATGATATTTATTATTTTGTTTATAAAATATGTGTATTGTTAAATATAAATAAATACTATTTTATAATTACCTTTAAACTATTTAAAAAATTAACATTGTTGTTGTTATCATAATTCTTGATTTAAACAAGTTAAAACGTATAATATCCTATTCTTTTATTAGTTTAAGAATTATATGAGAAAATATTTGAGGTACATGATTTTTATTGAACGAGTATGTCTATTTTAGAATTTAAATATTTAATTTAGAGTTTAATGTTTAGTATTTAGAATTTAAAGTTTAGAGTTCCTACGCTAAAATTTAAGTTTAATATTACGCTTAAAATTCTATATTTTAAAAGTTAAATATGTATATTTGTGTACTTTACACGGACAAATACATCAAATAATAACTCTTTTATGTACAACAAAGAATAATTATAATAAGAGCACTAAAACTTTTACTTGATATTTTAGAGTCCAATCAAGTATATTTTTTATAAAGAGAAGGATATAATTAGGGATGGACATAAGATTTTGTGTCAGGGTGCGAACTGTTAGAGTAAGAATGGTAACGGGGTGGGACAAGTTTTTGGCCGCCTCGAACCCACCCCGATCTATAAATCCCTAAACCTGATCTCGTCCCGCATCGAATTAAAATATTAATTTATCCGCCCCACTCCGATGTAATAACTCGTAAACCCGACCCCGACCCGACCTGACCTGAAAAAATTAAAAAAATAATAAATCTTCACCAAAAATAAAAATTAGATTTGATTAATCCACCGTCACGATCATAAAATATAGTTTCAAAGTACTTTAAATCTATATAAAAATAAAATAAAACCAACTTTAAATTACCACATGAAAAATTACATATTTAAAAGAATAAGCTTGAACCATTCACCGTCAGAATCGAATATATTAAAACTTGAACAACATCTAAAAAATTACAATAAGCACAAACTAAAAAAATAATAAAAAGCTTAACAACCATAAAAAGTGTTTATATATGGTGATATTTTCATAAATATAATAAAAATATATATTTATTTAAATATATACCGGGGTGGGCGGGACGGGTAATTTCTAACATATACCTGAACCCGCCTCGACTTAACACTTTCAAAAACTTGCTCTGCCCTGCCCTGCCCTGATCTCCGAAATTCAAGGCTAAAAACCTGACCGAGTCAGGTCGGGCTGGGTAATTTTGTCATCTCTATGTTAGAGAGTTATATTAAGAACCTATAGGGTGCGAAGCTACAAAATTTTAGGGGGTGAACTTAGATCATTGATAGAAAATACATAAACTATATGTGAGTTTAAAATTTTTAAGGGGTGCGATTGTTCCATCTAGCACCTCTCTGTTCATCTCTAGATATAATCATTTTGCCCCTTCATTTATCACCCGATTAAACAGGGGCTGGCGCAAGATTTTATGTTTGGAAGCTAGTGGCTAGTTAGACTTTGTTTAGGATTGTTTTTTATTTAATGTTGTTGAGCTTTTTGTCGTTTTATTTGTTTCTGTAAGTATTATTATGTGTACTTTTTTCTCTCATTTAAGTTTAAAAAAATTTTAACGAGACTTATGATAATACAACATCATTATTTATAAAAAAAAACTAGATATTTTTGATCGATATCTGATATCGATATTAGAGTTGATATAAACTATAAATTTAAATTTGTCTGTACTATCCAATATGGTTTAAATAAATTATTTACTTATTTATTTATTTGACTAAAGGTTTTGAATAAATTATTTAAAAACATTGACTTTGGGGATTATCATTTATCACCATCGGTAATTAAATCCAATACTCTCAACCGAATGGATGGATTAAATATTTAAATGAATATTTCAAACAATATAGATTTAAATGCAAACCTGCCTCTTATTTCATCAAATATATACTCATTTATCCCTTTTTAATATTTTTATGGAATTTATTGTCAAATTCTATCTTAAAGGAACAGTATGTGATAAAATATTTGAGACTCGTATCAAACAAGTAAATATATAAAAGCATATTTAAAAAATAAAACTTTGATACAAGGCTTGTGTAAAATTTATTTTACACAAGCATATATTTTTGCATTATAAAATATAAATCTTAAATTTCTAATCCTAACACCGTAACCCCTAACCCTAACACCCTAAACCCTTAACTTTAACTTCTAAACCATAAACCTTAAACCTCTACTATTTAAACCCTAAACTACAATCTTAGACCCTAAAATTAAAAGGATTGTATAAACTAAAGTTTACACGGTCTGTGTATTGAAGTTTTCCATTTAAAAATAGAACCCAACAAGTGTTCCGGTTAAAATACATATGATCTTATCCTAAGAGGCACGGGTTCAAATCACTTTGTCTACATGGCGTAGAATATCTATGAACAGATACTACTTTGTAATCATCTTTAAACTATTCAAAAAATAAATTAATAATTTCTTTACAAAATTATATAATAATAATTGTTTCTATATATGTGCTTTTTTAAATTTATTAGTGGTTTAAAAAATTTATATGGGTAAACTACTGGAATTGTCACTTATGTTTAGTGCATGTACACTCTTGATCACCGATTTTTAAAATTGACCGTTACAGTCATTCACGTTTTCCCTGTGTAAACATATGATCACTCGAACGCTAGTTTACGTTAAGTGTCGTTAAATGGGTGATGTGGCAGTTACGAAAATTTATAAAATAGCACATTTAACTCTTCATATTTACACATTCAATCAATTTAGTCCTAATTTTGAAATAAATTATTAGTTTTAGCCTCGTTATTTAGAATTTGGGTTTATGGTGAATCAAACTTGGGTGTGGTTGAATAATGCACATGTGGTTAACCACTAGGCTAAAGCCTATTATATGATTTGATTGGCAACAATATATTATATATCTTATACTATTATATATGGTTCGTTTAAAAATCGCAAGTGCAAATCTACCTTTTAGTTCAATAAATTTGTAAACCTGTCAAAATACATATACTTATTTTGAGAGTAGATCTAAAAGGGGGTTTCTTGCCTCATGCTGCACACAGAAGCTCGATCGCAACGTATACCTCAAACCTTAAGTTTCACCACTAAAAAGAAAGAAAAAAAAAGACTTGAGCAAATGTTTGTGCTTCGATGACGATGCGATGAAGGATGCTGCCTAGTTACCAATTTTAACTTTCCAAAGAATCCTATAATCTTATATTAAGGTAAATAGTTTAGGGATAAAAAAATCCATGGATATAGAAAAAATATGACTGAATTATCAAAATTAACATTTTGATTTTAGCATATGAAAGGAACTTGGGTGCTTAAATCTTCAATTTGGGTGTTTAAATCTTCAATTTCTTTACGTGTCATCGTCTAGTTGGAGAAAAAATATTAAATTATTTCTAATATAAAATAGGATCAAATTGAAAGAATGTCTAAATAATGACGCTAACATTAATGATTTATTTTAAATTAGGACTAAATTGATTGAATACGTAAATATGGAGGGTTACATATGCTATTATACAAATTTTTATAATTGTCATGTTACCCATTTAATAGCACTTAACAGAAACTACCGTTCGAGTGACCATAAGTTTACGCGACGAAAACGTAAGTGAACATAACGGTCAATTCTAAAAACTGGTGACCAAAAGTGTACATTTACTAAATATAAGTGACTATTCCAATAGTTTATTCTTTTTATATTTACTAAGCTTTGTGTTACGGTGATGAATGACTTTTATTATAATTAAATTTTAATCAATATTAAATTTAGTCTCTAAACATTGTAATGATTGTATTCCCTTAACTGCTGTTGAGTTACGCGGCTAAATTGGTTGAATATTTTTTTGGGGAAAAAGAATTGGAAAAACACTTTTCTTTGGAAATTATTTGAAAAATATACCCCTCATCCGGTACACGTAAGAACAACTCGCGTTGTAGACGACACGAATTCAATAATCGCGTCCTGCCGGACGCGAGTTCCATCTGATGTGGCGTATCCTATTCGTTGGCGTCTTTTAAATATTCAGTAAAAAACTCACGCCTAAAAGAACACGAGTTCAGCGAGATAATCGGACGAAACGACGAGAATTTATCGTGCGATATGAGTGTAACTCGTGTTTGGTGCAACGTGAGTTATTTACAATCATGTTGTTAAAACAAGCTTCGATAGGCATGTTGTGGGTGAAATTACGGGGTGTTGAGGGATAGTATTTTGTATTTTTGAACGTTCACGTCGTAGTAATGAAACCTCTTGAAAATGGTGTAAAGATGGGCGCGTATAAGGTATCTTAAAGTGTGTATAAATCACATTAAAACGTTATCTAACCATTGTTTTGCGTGGAGAACAAGCAAACATGGGTCCGTAGGCATGTTTAAATGGATTTTGTGGTATGTTGAGACATTTTTTGTTGTTGTTTAAGTCTTACGTCGTAGTAGTGAAACATATGTTTACAATGGTGCTAAAACTGGCATGTATATGGCATCCTAAAGTGTGTAGAAATCGCGTCAAAAATGCTATATAGCCATGATTTTTTCCTATAAAGAACAAGCAAACATGAGTTCATAGGCATGTTTAAGTTGATTTTGTGGTATGTTGGGGGATATTTTTTTGTTGTTGTTTAAGTTTCATGTTGTAGTAGTAAAGTATATGTTTACAATGATGCTAAAATTGGCGCATATATGGCCCTAAAGTGTGTAGAAATCACGTTAAAAATGCTATATAACCATGTTTTTCCCATGAAGAACAAGCAAACATGGGTTGGTGGACATTTGTATGGGTCGATAAGTGAAATGCAGAAAGATAGTGTATGAAATGAATGGATTCATGGTGTTAAATAGGGGGAAAATAGAAAATGGTGGTAAAACAGAAAACGAAGCTTCAAAGATCGTTAAAAATAATGCTAAAACATTACATGGAGAAGTACAATTAGTTGATTTGAAGGCAAGTCCAAATAGGACATTTTTTCCTATCTTGTCCAGTGTTCCTACATCTAGTGCATCGTTTAGGTTGTCCAGTCCGTTCTTGAGGAACTGTATCCTCGGCACAGTGAATCCTAGTTGACGTTGGCTGACCTTTTTTCTTACGACGCAAGGAAGGATCTGGCATATCTTAGGTTCATTGTCAATGATACGACAATGACGTTCATTCCCGATCGAAGAAAACTCATTTCGGGATACCTTGAATATATTTTCAAGTCGGTATACCATATCAAAAGTGTCATGGCGTCAAAATGAATGGATGCAAATGCAGCGAATGCGTGCGCACACGGGTACTTGAATGTCTGGAAGACTCCAATCGCACGTTCTTTGGCACAGATTAACCACGTAATTGTTTTGCATCCTTCAAGCGGTCGTGAATATTCTGAAACCTGAAAGCGATGTTGGCGAGGGGAGAAACATATCGCACCCATCGCGTTTCCGTGCGCAGTGTATGTTTGAAAATTTTGCTGGAGTTCTAGATGGAACCTGTGGCCACCTACCATCCAGTCCATTGCTTGTTTTTCGAGGATTACAAAAAGGATAGCCAGTCGGTAATACGTCGCATTGACAACAGACGTGATAGGTAAATAATGTGTTCCCTTCAGAGATGAATTGATCGTCTCAGCCAAGTTCGTTGTCATGTGGCCATATCGATGACCCCCATCGTAACATCGTAGCTATTTCTTCCTCGGGATATCAACAAGTTAGTCATATCCGTCTGAATTTCTTACGCTCAGCTCTTCCAACAGCTCATCAACTTGGTCTACCCGATGTGTGTTGCCTATTCAATAAGAGATGGAATAGTTAACGATAAATAATAATAAAAGCAATGATAAATAAAACAGAATGACAGTGGAAGACATACCCATGCGAAGAACCATTATACTTTCATCATCATTCTTATATCTCTGGTAGTAGTTTGCTGCAATGTGTTACAAACAGTACCGGTGATGTATATATGGGGGTTGCCAAAATGCCCTCATATGCGAGATTCCTCCCCATGTCCATGTGTCTCTATTTGAAATAGTACATATCCCCCTCTTCTTTTTTCTCGTAAAACCTGGCGTAGGATATATTGCGAAAGCTACTAGAATGCACTTACGGTTGTCGTCTTGTGCAACTAGTACTAGTAAGATTTGTGTGTATCCATCATACAAGAATGTGTCGTCGATCTGAAGCATAGGCTTGTAGAGGAAGAAAGCCTTAGCGCATTGTGAAAACGTCTAGAAAATGCAGAAAATTTGCCATTCCCAGGTACGATACGATGACTGTAGTATTTCGGTACAGTTTTAGTTGCACAACCGTCCCTGGATTGTATTTTTACATAATCTTTAGCCACATTCGCAACTCGTTGTACGATTCCTCCCACTGCCCATACAGTTGTTGGATGACACGATACCTTGCATATCATGATTTATTGTATTTAATCGTTTACGTGTATATGGATTTGATGGCAGCTATACATACCGGCACAGTTACGCGTGGATTTGTTTTCACGCCCAATACTGCAGCAACAGAAAACAACCTCCAATGTCATGCTTCTCTAGATTGGTGGTCTTGCACATCTCTCTAAAGAGAAATGTCAGTACCGCCGATCCCCAGCTCAATCTATCGTCATCATCAAAATCCCGCAAATGTCGTAACCACAACATGTGAAATTTATTGCGAGATTTATCGAGCACCAATATCCCGCTGATTATTTCTAGAATATGAGCGCGAGCAAATGCCTACAATAGGAAAAATATATATTAACATATGAAAATTTAATTATTTCATTAATATTCACAAAAAAAATATTTTTACCATCTTCACTTCTTCGTTTACGTCATCCGGTAAATGGCTATAATTCTCCCGCAGCCACCTCAAAAACACACAGCCGCCATTCATCCTGTCTGGCGCAGCCCCTAGCAACTCAAAACACAGGCCAAGTCAATCACCACTACTGTGATCGGTAATAGCCTATCCGTTAACCGACAGACCGAGACTATGCGACACGTCCTCCAAGGTTATAATTGCCTCACAGCAAGGAAGGTTGAATGTGTGTGTCTCCGGCCTTCACCTCTCTACAAGCGCGTTGATCAAATCAACACTCAATTTCGCACCTCTAATGATTTTGGATACGTGCATAAATTCGGCCCTCGAGATATAATCTTCTAGACGTGGGTCGGGTCCATTCGTCATCTGATTGATAAAAACTTCCAGACGACGTTCCATCTCATCCTAAAAAAAACTAAACAACCACAAATTAATTTTAATTTCAAGCTATCATACTGTTTTTTATAAAATGTAACAAAACAAAAACTAAAGATACCAATAATCGAAAACGTGTTTCTGATCCAACCTTATCAGCCCCGCCATTACATCAAACTCGAGATATTAACGAGATATTTTCACACAAAAATTAATAGAGAGGCAATTGAGAAAGAATTTTTTCGGTGTGAATGAAAGGGTGGGGTAGGGGTCAATTTATAGCAGAATTCGCACCGGTTCAAATGCGAGTATTGAAGGAAACTCGCGTCCTATAAGACGCGGGTTCAGTAATTACCCAGGAACACGCGTTCCGTGTAGCACGAGTTCTTTGTATTTTCAACGCGATCATTTATTTTTCAACCATTCATATTTACTACAATAAATTCTCGTTGTTTTGTCTGATTATCTCGCTGGACTCGCATTTTGTTAGGCGCGAGTTTTTTTACTGAATATTTAAAAGACGCTAATGGATAAGACACGCCACATCAGATGGAATTCGCGTCTCGCGGTACGCAATTATTAAATTCGCGTCGTCTACAACACGAGTCGTTCCTACGTGTACCGAATGAAAATATTTTTCTAATTAATTTCAAAAGTGGGTGTTTTCCAATTCTTTTCCTGAAAAAGAATATTCAACCAATTTAGACGAGTTATGCCCTCCGTTTATTCTTTTCACACTCTCCCATTTTAACTTTGAAAAATTAAGGATTACATTAAAATTATAAATTTATTTAATAATTTGTTTAAAATTAATTAGCGTATATAATTAGATTTTTTTAATTTTCAATTTTAAAGAATAATATAATTAAAAGAAATCATAAGTGTTTGAAAATGTTTTTCATTAAGGACAATTTACCTTGAAATTTTGTAACCACTTTGGTTACTATTATTATCGATCTTATTTAGTGGTTGAGGGTTCGATCTTCACCTTAAGCATGGATCAACATTAAAATTTTGAGACCAATGTCTATCGATAATATGAGATAACGGAATGCGAAAAATTAATTATTGTGCTCGTTTTAATGGATACATCGGAAAACCGAAGAAAATGAATCCTTCAACTGATTCAAGGGTGACACATATTAAGAAACAATTTATTGATTTTTTATTGAGAAAAAAATTAATTGTGTTAATGACACAAATAACCCTATAGATTTTTCAGATCTCTCAATTTCGTACTCTTGTCACTTCGGTCCTTACATCGACATTGTCAACAACCTTCTCAAGCCAATATTTTTATACCAAAATAAAGTTCTCATATCTCTCTATTCTATACTTAGTTTGTTCAATAACTCTCCAAATTTTTCGAAAGTTCCTTTACCACTTGATCTCCTATGCTCCGATCCGTGTTCATTAATTGTTCTTGTCGAACGGAACTCCTCCGTCCAAGAATCGAACTAAGTTGAACGGTGGTGCGGCTTGAATTTTCATGAGGTGACGAGTTTTATTAATGGGATACGATGCTGTCAATGTTTGATTTGTTGAAGAATTTTGTTGTTAACAGAGATAACAGTGAGGACCTAAAGTGTTTATAGAATTATAGTTTAAGTACCTGGTTTGAACAATAAAGCAGTTGAAGTAGCTAAATCGAAGAGAGATAAAATTCAGGGACTTGCTATTGAATTAAGCCTAATATCAATTTCAACTTCGATGGTAATAATTAATATCCCCGGTCCCAAATACTGTGATTTGATTTTTAGTGTACTAAATACAAAACAAGTTCGGAAATATTCAATATTATTTACAAAACGTTGACTAGGTTGACCTCGATTTTTGCATCAACTCTTCGCTATAATACCAAAAATAATACTACACGTAAAATATAAAATACCCCATTTTCTTGTAATTAAGATGCAATTAAAGGATAAAAACTCAAATGAACAGAAATCATTATTTTAAAAATTTTGAATATGGCCACCTAAATATGATTTTTTTAATGAATAAATAAGAATTATATGACCGAATTTTTTTGTAATTGTCTAAATGTAATTATAAGATAGTATTTGTTCATATATATTCTTAATCCTTTAACAATATACACTTTACAGAGAACTCAAGTCTCCTAAAATAAATATCATCCGTTTTTCTACTGAAATCACTTGTTGGATTCGACGGTAATCCTTTTTGTTTTTCCTTTTTTTCATGTATAATACTATAATATAATAAAAATTGAGCGGTATTAACCTATTAGAGTTTGTGATCAAATTTTATTTTGATTCGGTTTAAATTTTATCTTATCCAGATCTCTCCACCTACCAATCAAACGATATTTAATATTTAAATATAACTTAATTCATATTTTCTGTATATTATACTAATTACATGTTAATCGAGTTAAATCGAATGAACTAATTCAGTGACATTTGAGTGCTTATCCGCAATAGATATTAATACACAAATGGACATAAAACAACAAAAATATTAATTTCAAAATGGGAAATTGGGATCCAGCCAACCATGCTGTCCCCACCCGGAGTGGCCTCGTTTGAGTTTAAGCAGTGCCATGTCGGCAACATAATTTCATTTCAATCTCTTTAGTCTTACGCAGGCTGCTTGAATTTTTCTCCTTTCCACAAAAACCAAATCAAACATGTGACTTAATTTTAACCAAACTTTCTATTTTTCTTCTCGCCACCAATAACATTCCATTTCTCCATGACTTATATTGCCATATGACGTGAATTAATAATACATAAACTATGACAACAATTATTTATGTGATATGTTAATAGAATATTTGAATAGTTAGTTTTATATATTTTTTTGATAGTTTTAAGGTGTTTACATGATAATATTTATTTACAAATATTTTTAATTTTTTGATAATGTGCACGTATATATTGCAGATAAAAACAATTTAAACTCGGATATTCTAAGAAAAATATTATCTGTTTTTTTCTATCGGGACCACTTATTAAGTTATATTAGTTTTAGATAAATTAACCGATAATTTTAGTGTA
Organism: Hibiscus mutabilis; assembly: GCA_019671005.1. Lineage (NCBI taxonomy): Eukaryota > Viridiplantae > Streptophyta > Magnoliopsida > Malvales > Malvaceae > Hibiscus > Hibiscus mutabilis. The sequence goes on along the minus strand of JAGYYJ010002876.1, from coordinate 28,937 downwards.
AAATCAGATAGAGTATTTTAGGGGGTAAATCAAAGAGGGCATTTAATTTGTCGTTTTATTTGGTAGGTCAATGTGAATGAGACTCAATTGATCACCGACAACAAAGTCATTGAAGTCTAGAAGGTCGTTAAATTCTAGTGTAACTTCCCTTTCTATTTAGTGTAAATTCTAGAACACTCACAGTAATTTCTAGAATCAGTACATCAATCAATCATGACGGTGATAATCAAATTTCTAATTGGGGTTGTGGAAATATGACAGAAGATTTTTGTTACTATTTCTTATCTCTGCTCTTTAGGTCTTAAGTTGTGAGCCAATGAGATGAGTTTCCAGGAAAAAACGAGTGGCATGCAGCCTACGGAGATGCTTGCTCAGCGGGACACAAATCCAAGCACTCTGTGATTGGTCTATAAACAGTCAACAAAAGCTACTTCAATTGTACATGAAACAGTGTCCTATTATTACAACCCTACTTGCGTACCCAGAAACCCAAACTTTACGACTTATTATATTAACAACTATGTTGGCCTCTCTGTCTTCTGGTTTTGATTCAACTAGTTGCATGTTTTTATGTGCGGGCAGTTTAATGATATAAAGAATTATGTGCAATTTAGTAAAACATGAATTAAACTCGTGAAATACAATAATATTTTTTAAATTATTTTATTATTAATTTTAAATTATTTTTTATTTTTTCTTTATAAATATTTAATTTTAGGCTTTGTGCGATCACTCATACTACAAATGTCGATATCCCCTCAACCTAAGCTTGGTTACTTACTAACCAGCCTTGCATTCCCCTAAGCTTACCAAATTCATAATTATATATGCATGCTTATTCAGTTATTCCAACTTGTCATATCAAATTGAATTATAATTTGCGATTGAGGCCTTGGTATAGTTAGGAAATGTTAAGATGCTTGATGATTATAAGGTAGTATCGGTTTATATATATTCTTCATTATTTGATAAAACACACTATGACACAACACATGACACCAATTGACCCTAAAATTATTAAATTTAACGATCAATATTAATCAAAGAAATAAATTGATGAGATTTCATAGTACAAATGCTTAATTGGATGAAAAAATCAAAAATTTGTCAACAATCTCTAGAGCATGTGGTTAAAGTTTTCAGTTGACAATTTTTCATTCCTCTTGGTTGTGAGTTCAAGACCTATTAGGAACAAAATTTCGCTTCTTCCTCCCATAGGTAGAAATTGTTAAAGAAAATTAAAATTTTAATTAATTTATTCTCTAAAATTTATGGGCTTAACACACGGCTAAACATTCGACACACTACTATAATTTTTTTTTCATAAAAAGTCCTCTCTCTTTTTTTCCCTCTTTTAGTATTTAAAACTTGTTTCATTTTTTCATTACATGTAAATTGTGTTTGTACATTGCAATTATCAATAATTCCGATTTTTTATATTTTACTTTAGAATTTGGCCTATAAAAGGTCGTCTCTTTCGCTCTTTTAAGAAGCGACAAGTATAACGTGAGATTTGAATTCGGGGTACGCTCGTAATGAGTTTAAAATTTATGATTTAAAGAAATTTAAGAAAATAAAGATGAACAGTTTAATCAAGCGATTAAATGTATTTATTTAAATTTTATTTATAATTTTTTTTGAATAATTTTAAAGTGATTACAAAATAGCATTTGTTTATATATATTCTTAACTCTTTGACAATGCACACATTTCGCAGATAAAGCGATTGAACCCGAAACTCTTAAGATGAATATCATTCTTTTTTTATTAAGACCACTTATCGGATTCAAATTTCATTTAAAACTTAAAAACATAGAATATGAAGAAGAAGAAAATATAAAGTTTACTGTATAAGTAATTTATCCAAATCTTTTCAAACGACAAATAATTAGAAAATATATATAGTACCACGAGGTCAGGAATTCGATTTCTACCAATAGGAATATAGCACATTTCATGGCTAACCGTTTATTTTTTAATGAGAATACCCGCGGCGAAAGGATTAATCACTGCTATCGGCAGTAGATACTTTTAGCATAAACTAAAATTTTAAAATTTTAAATTTCATAATGTTAAATTTTATAAAATAAGTAGTCAAAATACATATTTCTGACAAAAACTAATCACTATCATACATTCGTATATAACAAATAAATCACGGGACTTAAACTCAACAATGTTAATGTGATATTTTGTAATTCATTAATCAAATATGATTAAACAGAGTTAATTGAGTTGTAGAGATGATACTATCACGTGGGTTGACCCAAAGAGGTGGGTCGTTGGTTTAGGATGGAGCAACAGTCAACGGCTTTATTATTTTGTATTAAATTAAGGTTCCGTTTTTAGTTGCGTTCAGCAACTTTAATAGGCGTTTGTCTAGTATTTTTTTGCCAAACAGTTAACGATTGGCTCGTGAACGGACATTTGCTTATTATTTTTAACGCCTAAATAAATATTTGCTGAAAGTTGAAAATTTGAGTTTCTGCAACGGGTGTTACAGTCCCAACAAAGGTTTAGGCACAACAATGACAAACGAAGATATAATTATACATTTATATTTTTTTATGCATGTTCAAATTTCGACATTTATTTTAAAAATATTATTACAAGTATAAAATATTCGAATATCGATATTTTCCTTAATGAAAAAATAAGACACGATTAAATTACACACCGAAATTTCGACAACGGTTGCACGTGTAAACAGTGTGAAAGTTGGGACAAGGATAAGAAAAAGAACAAACCAAACGAAAGTGGCATGGAGGCACGCGTGTAGTTTTTTTGAGCAAATGATATCTGGTATTTCAAAACAAAACAATACAAAGACAGAAACGATACATGGGATCGGAGAGAGAAGCGCCAAACGCTGTCGGAGAAAGAAACAGCCAATAAAGCTGGGAAAAGAAAAATACCGGCCAAACATAACCGGGAACAAACACAAACCAAAAGCAAAACACAAAAAAACAGAAGCGAAACATGGAAAGGAGACGACATAATAGAGCATGAATCCGAACGAGCACAAGGACAAAGAAGCCAACAACCGAGAGCCATCACTGCATGTCCTTTTCGGGGGTCACCGGAGCGATTCGGCGGTAAATAAAATGCATCATAAGCAGCCAAACAACAACGATGCCGCAAATGGAGAGATGGTGAGGGTTGAGAAGCAAGGGAAGGCGAGCCGAAACCAGGCCGACGACCAAGCAACCGACATGAGCAGATCTGCTCCGGACACAACCAAACCTGCAGAAGAAGGAGCAAAACTCCCATAAAAAAGAAAAACAAGAAAAATTAGAGAAAAAAAAACAGCCACCGTAAGGCTAAGAATAAAACGTCGATATGGGAGACGCCGCCGAGTCGCCGAGCCTGCAGCAAGCACGGTCACCCAAACGAACACCGGACCACTGTTTCAAAAGAAATCATTTCCCTAAAAAATCCGGTACAAGGGGTAGAGAAGACGGCCAACGCCATCAACCACTGAGAGAGTTCGACAACCCTACAGAGATGGAAGATGCTTATTTTATCGGAGGGGAATTCAACCGAGCCACCGACGGTTGGTGGCTGGTGAGAACACGGTGCAAGGGTTTCTTTAGAGAGAAGCGGGAGAGTTTTATTTTTAGAGAGAGACCGTGGCAGATGTCCGTGGAAGGGTGGTAGGCTTGTGCCCACCTGAATTTTCTATGCATTTAATTTTAATTTTTTATGAATTAATTTTTAAAAATTTTAAATTTTTATTATTTATGTTTATCTTAAAATTTTAAAAATTTATAACTTGTGTTAACTCTAAAAAAATATTTTAACTTATATTTATTTTTAAAAATATTTTTAGATCTACACTGAAAAAAAGATAATACTAATAAAAAAACATTTAAAGAATGCGTGTAGTTTACGAGGCAGAAAGTTCCACAAATCCCATATCAATATCTTTCATTTTCTCCTATGTTTTTTCTTTTTTCCGTAAAGAAAAAAAAGTAGTTTCATATACAAATATTTAAATTAAAGAAATTATTTGATATAGCAATGTTAAATTTAAACTTCATAATCATGTCTATGTGGATATTATTTGTTCTAAATTTTTAGTTTCACTTAAATGATAAACTTTAAATTCTAAATAGGGTAAACTATCCTAGTGACCACCGAACTAATTGCAGATACCTATTTTAACCATTGAACTATCGAAATCGTCAATCAGACCACTAAAGTTATTAAACCAACCTATTTTAACCACTGCCGTTAAAAAAATAACGGATGAGTGACGGAGGGGTGACGTGGCAGTTAACGAAAATTTATAAAAGTATACATTTAGTCCTTGTTATTTACCTATAATTTTAATTTGATCCTAATTTAAATTAAATTAATTATCCAATCGGATGACGACACGTATCATCACCGCTTGGTTAAAGGAAAATTAGGGAGACAAAGAATGTGTTTGGGGTGATTTGAACCTGGGACCTCCTAAATAAAATTCTCAAGCCATTACCACTATGCCAAACCATCTATACTAATACAAATTACACCCTTATATATATATATAATAGTGTAATTTTATGGAAAAATAAGTAAAAATAATTGAGAGGGGATCCGAACTTAGGTCATTTGGAATGTGTAAATATATACAAACCGCTAAATTAATTCAATTTTTTAGTAGAAAATTAAAATATTTTGAATATATTTAAAGTATAGTTGAAGCAAGATTTAAAATGAAAACAAATTTATGGTTTTTATATTTTTAGATTAAATTGAATACTTTTTTCCCACACATTTAGTTTAATAATTTCATATATATAATATTGAAACGATTTTTTAATTTATTTAATAATTTTAATTTTTTATTAAATATTTTAATTCATTGATTTTATATTAAAATGTATATATTTAATATACATGTTTATAAGATATTTAATTAATGTGAGAAATTAAAAATATTAATAAAATTAAAAATTGTTTCATTATTATATATATATGAAATTATAAAAATCATAAATTTATTTTCATTTTAAATCTTGCTTTAAGTATACTTTAAATATATTTAAAATATTTTAATTTTATAATAAAATTTGAATTAATTTAGCGGTTTGTATATTTTTACACATTCCAAATGACCTAAGTTCGAATTTCTTCTCAATCTTGTTTACTTTTTTCCCTAACAATTACAGTATTATAAGATATATATATATAGGTAAATAATAGGGACTAAATGTGTAATTTTACAAATTTTCGTTAACTGCCACGTCACCCTTCCGTTAGTTTTTTAACGGCGGTGGTCAAAATAAGTTGATTTAATAAGTTTGGTGGTCTGATTGGCGATTTCGATAGTTCGGTAGTCAAAATAAGTATCCCTAATTACTTCGGTGGTCACAGAGGTAGTTTACCCTTCTAAATACTACATAAACCTAAAACATAACAGAAGACATTCAAATAGATATAATTGTAGACTCTAAATTTTACATAATACGTGTATGAAAAATGTTTTTTACAATATTTATAATTAGAGACAGATCAAAAAAAAATTATTAGGAGGACGAACTTATAAAATTTTAAGAAACAAAAATAAATTTTTAATAAAAAATACATTATAACCTATAACCTTCAAAAAACTACAGCTAGATTAATATTTAATTGATAAAAAATCAAAACCAAAATTGGATTTTATATTCACTTAGGTTATGCGGTGACAAAGAGATAAAAAGATAAAAGTATATTTTTTGTAAGGTAGTTACCAACCTTTTTATGATAATATTAATAATTACAGTTAATTGATATGATGTCAATTTAAATCGGAAAAGTAAACTTAAGATTGAGTTACTTTTAGTCGCCATTGGCATTATTCTCCCAATATTCTTAGAATAAAGTTACGATATTTTTGGTGTTCTTTTAAATATAATTGTGTTTATATCCTCTTTCTTCCATTTATAATACAAAGATCGAGTGATGAATTATCAAATCTCACATAAAATAATTTTCTATTAGACTATTAAATTAATAAAAATATAATCTGCTTTCAATATCATACTATTAAAGGAAATTATAATATTTTTTGAATTTTAATATTGACTTCTGAAGTTTATAAGGCAAATTGTTGAAGGTTGAAGTTATAATTGTCTTAATAGTTATATCAATAATCAATAGGTCTAATAGAATAAAGTACTAAATTCTTTAATCAATATATTATCAGGAGTTTGAACATTTGCATTTTGAATGAGATAAATTAGATTTGGAGGGTTATATTCATAATGAGTCTCTGCAGTATTTGATCCGGATTAATCAGTTAATAAATTAGATATCAATAGTTGTATAAAAAATAATCTTAAAAAATATTATCGATTAAGTATGTGGTGTATTAACGAGAGACATCATTTTAGTCTTTGTTGATATTAGACGTGGGATTCATTACAAACATCTCATCTCATTTCTGTTTTTTTTTTATTAAAAAAGACATATGACATTTTTTACTTTATGACTTTACTAGTTTAATATTTTAGTCCTTAAATTTTTATTTCATTTATGTTGGCCTTCTACGTTTTATTTTTTAGATAGTAATAACACCTTCAAGATAACATCAATTATTTTATAATTTTCCAAAACATCATCAAATAATTTGAAAAATAACTAATTTGCCTGTGCTATAATATTGATGTTAGTTTTTTTTTACAATTTTAAATATATATTTTTTAAAATTACGATGCGATAGAAAATGATAAAATAACTTTATCATTTTAACAAGGACAAAAATATTGCTCCATCGTGTTTGGTTTAATGTGACAAAAATTAAAAGTTTAAGGTAAAAAAGAATAAAAAAAAGATTGTATAGGCTAAAATAACTAAACTAGTCAAGTTAAGGGCATACAAATTTGGAACAAAAAAGGGCATACAAATTATTCTACGACAAAAATAAGGGTAAAACTTTGATATACAAGATGTGTAAAACTAATTTTACACAAGCCTATGTTTTTACCTTATAAAACACAGATTTTAAATTCTTAACCCTAATACCCTAAAACCTAAACCTTAAACTCTAAATTCTAAACACTAACCTTAAATTCTAAATCATACAACTTAAACCCCTAAACTTCTAACACTAAACTAAACCTCTAACCCTTAAATTTGAAAAGCACGTGTAAAATTTTATTTACACGGACTGTGGATCAATTTTTTTCTCAAAAATAATAGTAAAAGTTGTTTGGAATTTAGGCAAAACAATAGATTTAGTAACTATATATAAATTATAATTTAAAATAAAAATATAATGTAAAATTAAAAATAAATATATTAAAAGTACCGAATCAGATATTCGGTTACCAAAAAATTTGGCCTAAACACGGCTCAACTACCTAAAAAATCTGGGTCGAGTATCTGGCCGGTCGAATTATTTTTTTAATAAAATACTCGATTTCTTTTTCGAGTAATCGGACCGAGTCAACTGAGTTGGTAGTTTTGAACACCCCTAAATTGTAGCTTTGGGATGAAGCATGCTTAACCAAAATTATTCTAAACCATACATTAAAAAAATTAAGATTCCCCCACTTTAATCATGTAATTATGATTTCGTACGTCACAAATGGATACTTCTTTTGCTATTTTTTCTCCAAGGCATACGTGGCATAGGCGTCGGTGGACCTTACGTGGCACTGCCGCCTTGAGTCATCTGCAACCGAAAATGGCTAACCGGTGGGAGAGTGGGATCATAGTAGAAATATACACATACATATGTATAATTATTTTTTCGAGATAATCACAGGGGCTTTATTTAAATGCAAGTTAATTAAAAGAGCAGATTAGCACGTGCTTTTGCTTTTGAAGATGAATATAATAATTTTAAATGATATTATTTTTAAAAAACAATAAACGGTAGTAATGGAATGAATAGAGTTTAAAAATATTATAACTTTTCATGTGGGAAATAAAAAGAATGGAAGAAAATGGCAAGGGGTGAATATGGCGAAGATGATTAAATTAAGGATTAATTAAATTAGTTAAGTGAATGTTTAGTGGAACCAAAGATATATATAGCTAGGAAGATAATATAGATTAGTCCTTAAAAAACAAAATAATTATTAGGTTTAGGCAAGTAAATAAAACATTTGTGGTAGATAATTTCGTAAATTAATTAAATTAGGCAAAAGGGAGAATTTCATCGTCATATATAGGATGAAATTCGACGTAGGGAGTTAAATTTATTAGTTAGGAATTAAAACATATGAAGACGTGGCCCCTACCATTTGGTTGGACTAAGACAACAGCCGACCTAAACGTGGAAAGCTGATTAAACGATAATGTAAGAGAATCATTATCAACAACATACAAAATCAATCTGGATTTCTTTCTCTTTTTTTAAGACAAGTGAGGTTAATTTAATTACATTGGTAATCCATCTTGTTATAAGTGAATGCATCTCGTGGAATTGATGAATATTTAAGTATAAATAAACCTTGTAATTTATTTTAAAGTTAATTGCACCTCATATTTCAAATTATGATTTATATTTTAAATTAGTCTCTAAATTTTTTAACGTTCCAGTTTCATCTTAAAACTATATATTAATATAATATCCATTCCAATTAGCACCTAACTTTTGTACATTTTAATTTCATCCCCAATTATTACTCGTTCTAATTTGGTCTCCAAACATTTGAATGTTCTAATTTCATATCCCAAATTACCGGTTTATACTAATTATGTCTCATTTAATAAAATCATTATAAAAAATGTTAATTATCATTGTAAACACTAATGTGTATTATGTAATGTTATGGTGTTGCATAAATGATAATTTGAGAATAAATTTTAAAAAATTCAAAAAATTGAGGATATATTTAGAATGGGGTCATAATTTGGGGTGAAATTAGAACATTTAAATGTTTAACAACCGATTAGAATAAGAGTCATATTTTGGGATGAAAATTAAACTTACTAATTTAGAATGAGAGTCATAATTTAGGACGCGTGGTGCAATTAATTTTTTATTTTATGTTTATATTTTTTAATAGTATTAAGTCGATTATAAAGTAGTATTTGTTTGTATTTTTTCTTACTGCTTTAATAAGGTACATATATTGTAGAAAATTAGTCGAATTTAAATCTCTAAAGATAAACATTATCTTCTCAACTAAAACCCGTCAGTTGAATTCTCTACGTTTAGATTCCTTCACATGTACTCTTGCGTAATACAAGTTTTAAACCTTTAATTTTGTCCGTATCATTATACAAAGAATACCGTACAAATACTGTTTTTGTTTTATTTCAGAAAATTATTCCCCTTCTCTCAATTAAATCCCTCACAAATTCATATTATAAAAAACCAAACAGGAATCTCAAAGGTAGGACCCTATACCCTAAACTGTAAGCCGAAACCAAACGAGACCCACCCACCCACCGTCTCCAACCGTCGCTGGTTTTTTTTTCTTTTTGTGGCTGTAACTTCTTCCTCTGTCTCAGGACGACTGATCCGTACAACCCCAAAAGTACCATCTCCATTTTTCCAACATGATTTGTCCTAATTACTACATTCTCAGTTGCATTAATGGCTAATCCCCACCAGAAACATAAACAAATCCTCATCTTCTTACACCACCAAAACCGTTAATCATAGCCTGTTTAGATAATTAAGAGGTTGTTTTGGTTTCTGCATTATTGCAGTGCATGAACGAGAAGCAGGAAAGATATATACTGTAAGGTGAAGAACCTAGCTGATAAAGATAAAACCCAAGCCATTGGTCGAAAAACCAGATGTAAAGTTTTATGGGAATTTTCCTGTTGGATGAGCCTTTTGTCTTCAATGTCTATCCTTCCAAATCTGCAGGCCCCACTGCCCATCCTAGTGGAACTCTAAAACTCGATGTTTATCTTCTTTCCCATTGGTTGTAATAAAAAGCCAACGCCCTTAAATTAATAATACAACTCAAGTTTTATGAAAACCGCTGCAGCATCAGATAAGATCACTGTTACCAAAAAGGGTTTAATTCTGCTTTCAGTCCCTATACTCTTCAAATCAAACCATGTTGATCCCTGGTCAGCACCCAAAGCTTCAGGGGGGATGAACTTGAACTAATACACGGTCCACAGTCATGTGAACCCCATCAACTTGCTCAGTGTGGGGCCCCACCTCACCATACACAGCCCACAACATCTGCATACTGTTATCTTCCTCCTCTCCAATCCCCCCACAACTATGTTTATCAAATTCATTTATGTTTTGTAAGAAGAAAAAAAAGGTCTTTTTTCCCTTTCTGTCCCCGCCCTCCATGAATGAATGAATCTTCCTAGTTCCTTACTATATCCCTTCCTCGGGTTGACCCAGCACACACCCTACATCTATTTATCTACTTATATCGAAAGTAAAATTTATAATTTTACACGTTTTTTTAGATCTTTAGATTGATATAATGGATGTTTGAAATTAACTATTATTTTTTTTTCCAAGTGATAATCTACCCACTATTAATTTCGTTCATCTATTTTACTCTTCCAACTATCTAAAAACCATGTAAAAGTTAAAAGTTCTTACATTGTGTAATTGAATCATATCCATATCTATATATATATATATATATATATATATATATATATATATATATATATATATATATATATATATATGAAGTTAGTGTATTTAAACAAATACAACTAGTTTAATCATTTTGATTCACAACACTCACGTATCCCCCTATATATACACAACACATCACACCATAAACCTTCAAACAAATTCACATCTCTTTGTTGGCAACTTTTTCCTTTATTTTCCCAGTCAAAACAACAGATTAACATACTTTTTTCTGCTGCTGCTACTACATCATCATCATCATCATCATCTCTGTTTGTATAAACTAAAACAAAATGGATGGAAGCAGCGTAGATGAAAGCACAACCAGTGATTCCGTATCCGTTTCGCCGTCCAATGTTTCACCTTTGCCTCAGCTAACCAAATCCCCCGATTCTCTCTATCGACACGGGAGTGGGACCAGCGTGGTTGTGGATTCCGACTCGGGGATCGAAGCCGAGTCGAGGAAGCTTCCCTCTTCCAAATACAAAGGCGTTGTTCCTCAACCCAACGGCCGATGGGGTGCTCAGATATACGAGAAACACCAACGCGTTTGGCTTGGAACTTTCAATGAAGAAGACGAGGCCGCTAAAGCTTATGACATAGCGGTTCAGAGGTTCAGGGGACGTGATGCCGTCACCAACTTCAAACACCTCCGTGAAACGGAGGAAGAAGACAACATCCAAATCGCCTTCCTCAGTTCGCATTCCAAGGCGGAAATCGTCGACATGTTGCGTAAACACACGTACAATGACGAGCTTGAGCAGAGCCGGAGAAGCTACGGCTTCGACGGGAATGGGAAACATATCGTTAAAAATGGCGGCGGTTTCGGCTCATTCGGGTCCGACCACAGAGCGCGTGAACAGCTCTTCGAAAAAGCCGTGACCCCGAGCGATGTGGGAAAGTTGAACCGGCTGGTGATACCAAAACAATATGCAGAAAAACACTTCCCTTTGCAAAGCGGAACCGCTTCTTCCAAAGAAGTGCTCTTGAACTTCGAAGACGTGACCGGGAAAGTATGGAGGTTTAGGTATTCGTACTGGAACAGCAGCCAAAGTTACGTTCTAACAAAAGGGTGGAGCCGGTTCGTTAAGGAGAAGAGCCTCAAAGCCGGTGACATTGTCAGCTTCCAGAGATCAACCGGGACGGAGAAGCAGCTGTACATTGACTGGAAGGCGAGGACAGAGTCGGGTTCGGGGTTGGAGAACCCGGTCCAAATGGTCCGGCTCTTTGGAGTCAACATATTCAAAATGCCCGGCAGTGAAACTGTAGCCGTAGGTGGTTGCAATGGGAAAAGGACCATAGAAATGGAGCTTTTAGGGTTAGATTGTAGCAAGAAACAAAGGGTAATCGATGCTTTGTAACATTTACCTAACTAATATGCCCTTTTCCTTTTTTGGGTTGGTTTTGAAGAAGAAAAAAAATGCAGGGGGGGGGTCTAGTTTGCAAGTTGTACAAGTTGAATTGTATATTACAAGACAAAAAGGCTGAAGAAAGCAGAAAGTTAGGTGTAATACATTTCTCTTCCAAGAAAAAAATTATATATATTGGAATAACTGTCAATTTGCTCTATGTTTATATGTATATGTATTTGATTCCATGTTTAGGTCTTTAGACCTATGTAGTCTTTCTGTGGTGGTGGTGTTTTCCCCAAAATATCTCCAATGTTGATGGCTTCACTTGAGTAGGGGGGATAAGGACATGGAATGTGAGTAAATTAGGTATGCAAATAAACAACCTAATTGCTTACCACTACTTGATTTGTCCAATAAGTAAAAAGATGTGGTTGGTCCCTTTCATAACTTTTTTCTACCGATTTGAATTGGTTTAATTAATCGATATTCATTAATATCATGATTTGATAAGTGTCAAATTTTGAATTTCGTCAATAGTTTTATAGGCGAGTGATCTGTAAAAATTATGTTTAACCCTTTATGATATTGATTATATATTCAAGGGCAGAGTTAAAATATTAATTTGAAAAAATTTAAATTATAATTTATTTGAAAAATGAGGGAGAAATTCATAATTATTCTATAAAATTACTAGATTTATTATAAAAGGCAAAGGAAAATAAAAGATGAGGCTGGGTTGGGGTGGGGTGGGGTAGAGCTCCTCCCACACTGGACATATTCTTGCCTTAAAAGACGATAATAATCATTGAATTTTTTAGTATAACTATTTGTATCAAACTTATAATTGATTAATTTGGATTATTACGGGGTTTGATTTTTCTAACTCAATTTATTTTATTTATAATGTTAAAAGTTAAATACCTGATTTTGCTTAAGGAATATTACGTTTCATCCCAATTGTTAGTATTGATCTTTGAAGATTTGCATAGTGCAAACCAACAATTAGGTTAGAAGATATTGAGTCAGATATCATTTGTTTTCCCAATAAATTTGTGTTGAACATAAAATGAAGGAGGGGACAAGAACATCCAGCCAGCTGCTAGCCTGCCTGTGCCTGTGGAGATGATGTAATGTCTTTCATCACAAAAGAGAGTTGAGAAACGATGAATATGTCCAAGAACATGGCTATGGGCACACATGCTTCTGATCTGCTGCAGAACGTAGGTTCATAAATCTTGACTAATCACTTTTGAAACACATGCAATTAATACAACCTTAAAATAATATATGGGAATTTGGTCATTTTGGAACATGTTTTCAAATGAATCGGTTCTTTGGTAATACATTGCTTAAAATCACTAATCCACATGAGACCATTCAAATATCTTCGCCTTAATTACTTGACGTGGAAATCTATAATAGAAATTCAAAAGCTTATAAAGATTTGATTCCGTCAGAGTAAGAATTTTCGATGAATGTTCCTCTAAGTTCCACAGAAGTTGCCGCGCATGATTCTTGGCTTTTCTCTTTCTTTCGAGTTCATGAACAAGGTTTTTAGGGTAAACTACACCATTAGTCATTGAATTATTGTCAATTTTCTATTTTTTGTAAGCAAACTATTTTTTTTAAATCATCACTATTATTATGTTTTTATTTGCTCTAATATAAAAAACATTTTAATCTTTATACATGTGAAAAAAGAGTTCTATTTTGCTCCAAAATGTTAAAGTTGCAATTAACCGACTTAAATATTTTAGTTAAAAACTCTTTAGGTCCATACCAATTTTAAAATTGAACAAACCGATCCTCTAAAGACAGTAATTAATTCATGTACATTTCGAGAGTAAAAAAATAAGAACAAACTATTAATATATTGACTTTTTTCATTAAAAAATGACTCATGCCTACCTATGTTTAAATATTTTAGAAATAGAAATAAAACAAATATATAATTTTTTTATATTTTTATAATTTAAAAAAATTAACGATATTCTTATCATTAACATAATTTATCAGTTAAACCCCTACTCTAAAAACTCTAACCATTAGCTTATAATTCTAACACCACATTGAAAATTTTAATAAAGTACATGGACAACAAAGACATAAAAAAGAAAACTTTACTCTTGTAATGATAATAAAGCATATTGGACTTTTAATATTGTTTTCTATGGAAAGCCTTGCGCCCACCAAGTAACCATGGCGGAGACAATCAGTCCAGAAAGGATAAAGGCCTTCCTTTCCCGTTCTATGTTTGCCTTCCAGCCCATTTAACAACAAAAAATCATGGAAAAACCCGAGGCATAAACCCTTTCTACCGAGTTGTGTGAGTGATTGTGAAGCATTATCTTGAAATGGGTTTCTGTGTTTCGGTCTCTCATGGCCATGGCCTTTCTTCTTCCTTGTTACACGCCCAACAACCGTGTTCATCCTCCTCAAAGTCAACTCCATTCCTGGGGTTCCCACTCACTTCCCATGCTTCTGCTCTCAACAGTTTGTTTCTCCTCAATCTCGGTTTACTCAATTCATTTGGCACTGCAAAAAATGATGGTGGTCTATTCTTTCTGCAGTAACTTAATGTTTTTAATCTTTCAGGGAAGGAGTGTTGTCCTCGACAACAGCTGGTTGTTTATGCCAAGAGGGTTTCAGGCTTAGAGGAGGCCTTGAGAATAAGGAGGTTTGGTATCCCTCTTTTGATGCATTGTAAAAATTGTTGCTTTTGTGTACAATTTCATCTTCTTGTGGTAGCTTTTAGTTCTATGAAGTATGAACTGTGTTCAGTTGTTATTTTGGATTGAAGTAATTGTTTTCATGTGGAGTTGTTGAACTGTGGGCAAACTGGTTATGAAAGTTATGCCTTTTGCTGTAACTTACTGTATGAGAATCTTATGTTTTCGTATAAGTTGAAATTAATGAATGGACTGTTGGATGGCTTCGTTTTAGTTTGATGCTTTGCTTCTGTAAAGCAACTTAACCATGGAGATTGACCGATATATTCATTCTCTTATTACACTCCTACCAAATGTAGCATTAGTACATAAGTTTGAAGGATTCATTTTGCTTAGTCATTTGGCAATAAGATTGTTCATCCTTATGCAGGGAGCGTGAACTACGGGGTACGGAAAAGTTTAGTAGGCCGCCACCTTTAAGGCGAGGGAAGGTTTCACCACGTCTTCCTGTGCCTGATCACATACCAAAGCCTCCTTATTTGGATTCAAATATATTGCCGGAAATTGCTAGTGAATATCAGATTCATGATGCTGAAGGCATTGCTCGAATGAGAGCTGCCGGTGAGCTCGCTGCTCATGTCTTAAACTATGCAGGGACATTAGTTAGGGTGAGAAATTACTTTGTTTTTTTTTCCGGCATCTCCCCACCCTCATTTTTTAACTGCAAAAGAATCATTTTGTTGTCAAACTTTTCTGCTTATCTGAAGTTATTAGCATTCTTGATTGTTTTTAGTATTAGATTTTGCTACTAATGAATATGCTAATTCCTCACTGTGGTTCATCCCTTTTTAAGACTATTCTATAAAATCATTTAACTGTCAAGTCGGTTTAATTAAATGCGCTCATCAACGTTTTTGTTTTAAAAAATCTTATCAGCCATCAGTGACAACAGATGAAATTGACAAAGCTGTGCACCAGATGATAATAGAGGCGGGTGCTTATCCTTCACCTCTTGGCTATGGCGGATTTCCTAAGAGTGTATGCACTTCGGTTAATGAGTGCATGTGCCACGGAATACCTGATTCTCGCCAGCTACAGGTTTGGTATATGGGCCTTCGTGTTTGTACAACATTGCCAGTAAATCTTATCCCTAACACTCATCTTGAATCTTTGCTGCAGAATGGAGACATAATAAACATAGATGTGACAGTGTACCTGAATGTATGTCCTCGATTTAAACCGTCTGGTTAATTCTATTAGGAATTGATCTCATCGTTTGTTTATTTACTTACAAAGTTTATTTAAATATATTAGCATATATATGGTCATGAACTTCCTTTGGTTGACCCGCAATACCTTACAATTAAAAAACTGCGTTGCGTATCCTTTGGCTCTTAGGGTTATCACGGAGATACATCAAGGACATTTTTCTGTGGAGATGTCAGTGGTCCAGTAAAGCGCCTTGTAAAAGTAAGTTCTACTATGATTTGTATGGACATAAAGAATTCTAATTGTCACCAACTTCACTATTATTTGAAGAGTTTGTAATATCCATTTCACTTGAGTGTGAAGCTCTGCTTTGCTATTTTTGGCCTTTTAGAATTAACCATCTTTATAATGATATGATTAATTTGAAAGTACAACATTTTACATGTAATAGACTCGTTGGATTCACTCTTACCCTTTTTGAAGGTAACCGAGGAGTGCATGGAGAAAGGCATAGCTGTTTGCAAAGATGGTGCTAGTTTCAAAAAAATTGGCAAAAGAATAAGGTTCTCTCTCTACCTTCCTTCTTTATTGTTTAGGGTTTGAAAGGGATAAAGATATTAGCACATAAGATTATATGATAATCTTGTCTGGCGTACATGTAATGGCACAGTTGCCTCGTTAAACCGCGAGAACCGATTAAGAGTCATTTGCTAGTGTTAGAATTTATTCAACTACATGGAAAACTTGAACTCGTTAGAACTTAATAATTTCAAGCAACTTAATAGAAGCAAAAGTTTTCAAATAATTAGCACTTAGTGTCATTAATTGTTCGTTATGTAGCCTCTTTTTCCCGCCAACTGTATAATTATTCAGTGTAAAGAATAAGCTTTTCCCTGATATAGCATTATAGCTTAGGCATGCTTATTGCCTTGTGCTTTGGATAAAGTGACATGATAGTTAACAATGTCACAGCTTCAATTCTCTGGCTGTATATGACATATTGAATGGTTTCCTGAACCCCCTGTCCGTTTTAACTGTATATTCTTAACATCATCTCAGTGAGCATGCCGAAAAATATGGTTATGGAGTGGTGGAGCATTTTGTCGGGCATGGTGTCGGGACTGTTTTTCATTCTGAGCCAATTATATATCACCATCGTAAGTATTCATCGGATGATAGATAATCTAGTCCCCCGAGCGGGAGGGGGTGGCATTTTGTATAATATCTGATCTTTTTCCCAAACCAATCCTTTCTGAATGTAATTATCAATTATTTGACAGACAATGATGGTCCTGGTACCATGGTTGAAGGTCAAACATTTACCATTGGTGAGCACGATCCTATCTTTATTTACATGCGCCTTACTTAGTCAAGGGCTCTAATTCTAAGTGTGCATGCCTATACATGTCTATTAATATGGCACCCTGAAGCACATATTAATATTTTAAAGCTATTGATCGATAAGTTGAGTGATTAGTAACCAAGTTATAAGTTGAAATCTTGAAGTTGATTATTTTACCTGTAACATTTAGATTACATGCTTCAATGGTTTTTCTTAAAATTTAGACGCCGCATATCTGCTTTGTCTTTTCGTTACTGATTGCCCCTAGAACATCAATGGCTGTCATGTTCTTTCGTTTATATTAGCAATTCATGCATGTATATTGATGCATATCCCGCATTTATGCTGCAGAATCAATTCTTACATTGGGAGGCATCGAGTGCACCACATGGCCTGACAACTGGACAACTTTGACTTCTGATGGCAGCCCTGCTGCACAGTTCGAACATACCATCCTAATCACCAGAACCGGTGCGGAAATTCTGACTAAATGTGAAGAGTTGAATCTTTAATCGATTATATATTCGGGACATGCTTTTTCATCATTATGCTCATATAAGCAAAAGGTGCATATTTTGCTTTCTTCATAAGGTCCCTGTAAGGCTGTACAGTAACATAATGTAAGCTCCATTAGAAAATGTGGTATGTTGGACGAGAGCAATTCAGATGCAAAAGAAATTGTTTGTTAAAACAACAGTTTTTTTTTTTTGACAAAGAAAACAGCAATTACCCTGAGCGTTTTAACTATCACCAATTTTTACAAGAAGTAAAGCTGGGTTCTTCTTACCGGATACGGTCCATAAATATTCGGACTCGGGTGCAAGTATAGACGCATATATTTAAGTTTTTCTTTTTAATATGTTTGGAAAATTACACTTTACACTTGGACCATATATATATTGAAACAAAAACCGGATTTCATTAAAATTAGGGAAAGACGTAGCAAAATACACCTTAAACATAAGGGAAATTTGGAGATTGTGTCTCCAGAGAACTTGTACGAAAAATGAAAAAATTCAAAGGGCATGAAAAATAAAATTTCTATGACCTTCAATTTCTTTAGAAACTCAACAATTATTATCAAAAAAAATTTATCCAACTAGATTGCTTATATAGTGATGTAGGACATAAACAAGCTTGCAAATATGTTCCGCTAATAATTCTAATTATGTCGATAAACTGTCACAAAATAAGATTTAATCATATTAGACTGTCGACTTTCTCTCATCAGAGACGTACGTCATGATGATAGCTATACGAAAGTAAAAATGCAAAACTAGTACAAAGAAAGGTAGATGAAAATTATACTACAAAACATAAAAAAATCGTGCCACAAAAGGGATATAAGGAGAAATTTAAAACAAAGTAGATTGTCATTGAAAACTAAAAAGCAAAGTAAAAAAATCATCAGTAGTCTACAACCAATGCAAGAAAAGTGTCATCATCGATAATATTATATTTTTTAAAAGAAATCAACACCGATAAAAAAAAAGAAAGAAAAGAAAGCGACTAAATTATATATATATATATATTTAAAAATAGTTCTTGCACATGTGATATATGTGTATAAGTATAATCACGTTGTCGACATCAAATATTCCATTTAGCTCCTTAAGCCGCCCTGTCCATTCAGCATCTACACTTAAACAAACAACAATTATTCGACATTATGAATGCGATCGGTTTTGTTTAGTGTATAAAATATAAATTCGAGATCTTCAGCACAACTTGCATTTATTTATGTTTCAAAGTTGGGATTAATTAAGTTAATAATCAGAAAGTAGCACAAAAAACATCTTCCTAGTCTTTGGATTCGATCATCCTCTTTGTCTTCAACAACTTTCCAACACAGTCAATGGCACTGTCCACCTCTCTGAAACTCATCTCCTCCGTCAAGTTGGCCGAACACCGCAGTTCACCTCCGCAATCTCACCGAGTTTTAGGTTCCGATCTTTCTTATTCAAAGCCTTGTCAGTTACATGGCATCAGCATCTCGTCAGCCAACAAAACCAGTTCTTTCTTCACCTCAGCAAAATCCTCAAAGCGTTTCAAAGCCACAGCCTTCTTCTTCAACAAGAACAAGCAGGCCGAACCAGCCACTCCCAAATCCAGTAAGTACAATTCCACCTTGTTCCTTTAAACCTTTTTAGTATTAATTTTCAAACTTCTGATTCATTTTAACGTTTGGGTTTTCAGCCCGAGTTCAAGAACTCCACGTTTATGAACTCAACGAGAGAGATAGAAGCAGCCCTGCAGTTTTGAAACTGAGTCAAAAACCTATAAACTCACTGGGCGATCTGGTTCCGTTCACCAACAAGCTCTACTCCGGAGACTTGCAGAAAAGGATCGGCATCACAGCCGGACTCTGTGTGCTGATCCAGCACGTACCGGAGAAAAAAGGTGACCGATACGAAGCCATTTACAGCTTCTACTTCGGTGACTACGGCCATTTAGCTGTCCAGGGACCGTATTTAACGTACGAGGATACGTTCTTGGCCGTGACGGGAGGATCTGGGATTTTTGAGGGAGCATACGGCCAAGTCAAGTTGCATCAGATCGTTTTCCCGATGAAGCTTTTTTATTCTTTCTACTTGAAAGGAATACCGGATTTGCCAGCCGAGCTTCTAGGGAATCCGGTGCCGCCGTCCCCCGCCGTCGAGCCCTCGGCCGCTGCTAAAGCGACCGAACCTCATGGTACTATCCCTAATTTTACCAAGTGAAACTTTCTTCTCGTATGTAAGACATTGCCTTGTTCATTTTCTTTACCAGTTTTCCAGAGCATTATTGTTGAGGTATGTGATTTAGATCTAAACTTGTGTTGCAATGTCAAATTTGAGCTAACTAAACAGACAAATCTGTTTGGTTTAATGTTTCTTTATTTTTAATTATATTGCTTCTCTTGATAATATTATTTTTAAGATTCAATTACAAGTACTGTTTGAACAGCCTGTATATTTGGAAAGACTTGCTGTATGATGCAGTGAATGTTGTGTTGTGTTAGAACATAGAACAATAGTAACTTGTTTTGCCAAATATTAGATAACACGTGTGATGGACTCTTCCCCGCGATTTGTACTGTCTACCTAGTTTGACTGCTGTAATTAACAATAAACAATTTTGACTAAGAGACAGCCTTTAGAACAGTCACTTTTAGTTTACATAATTCTGGTTTTCAATAATTGCGTAATAATTTTTTTGGTGAGTAAATTAGGGTTCGGACACTGTTATAAATTACAAACTTTATATACTATTAGTTTTTAATATTTTTTAAATAAATATTAAAATCTTTAGAGATTCGACATGTAATTAACCATAACTCAAGACAAAATTAAAATTTTAAGTTGAATAACCCTTTCAACTTTTTTATTTTTTTAACCTTTAATTTAAAATATTAGTAATTTTTAAAGAAATCATATTAGTAATTCACATGTGATTTTTTTTCTACCTTTTGGATATTTGATTAAACATTGTAACGGGCTGACAATCTTCTCAAATTCTTAAAGTGAAATCTCCTCCCTTTTGTATTATGATCATTATTAGTTTCGAAGTTTATAGTGTGTGTATATTTTCTTGTGGGAACCTTACCATGGTTATAACGACACCACAGATCATTTTTTTTGTTTTAAAATTAAGGATGAGTTTGGAATTTGCGGAGGATGGAGAATTTTGGGATTTTTTTTGGACCTATAGGGCAAGTTTGGGCAGCTAATTAGGTAAAAAAAAAGAGCTTAGGTATATAATTTTTTAATAGTATAAAGGTGATTACAAGGTAATATTTGTTTATACATATTTTTAATATTTTGACAATGGATATACACCTTGTAGACAAAGCGATTTGAATCCGTCGTCTTCTAAAATAAACATTATCCACTTTTTCACTTGAACACTTGACTTAAATATATAATTGAATCTTAAAGTCAAATTCAAATATTAATTGGACCAGATAAAGTATAGATACCAAATTCCATATCAAAATTAAATTTAGATACCAAAATATATATATTCCTCCTATTAAAAACTACCGGGGGGTCAAGGGCTCAAGGGCAAGGTTTCCACTTGTAACGTTCCTCCTATGATTTAAACTTAGGGCTTGCTTTCATCAAGAAGGCCCAACGGTTTACGAAGTTAAGCAAACTTTTTTATTGGTCTAACCCATATTAATTAGCCCCAAAACTCCCTTCTTCTTCTAAAGTAGAAACGAAAAGGATAAACTCCACCTCAGGAACTCTTACCATGCATTCATTTTATGGTCAGGAACGGAGTTATTAAGAGGTAGGGAGGAGCAATCATTTCTTCATTCTCTGAAGATTTATTTTTTACTTTATTAATCTGACCGAAATAAAATTATCATAGCAGATAATGAATCGTATTATCAGCATTTTATCAAATACAATGAAAGTAGTTATGCTAGAAAATTTGTCAAAAGTTGTATGAGATTTACACACACGCCAAAAAAAAAAAAAAACTTGCATGAGATCTTATGGAAACTTTCACTATTTTCATAAAATAAAAAAAGACTTATCAAATAAAGAAAAACAAAACCGAAAACACTATTAATAAATAATATATAAAATATTTGTGAAAATAATTATTTTAATAAAATACCTAAACTATCAATAACATTTTAGAACTTTTGGATCAAAAATTATTATACTTAAATACATTCAGATTAACAACTCTATAAAATTTCAA
Organism: Hibiscus mutabilis; assembly: GCA_019671005.1. Lineage (NCBI taxonomy): Eukaryota > Viridiplantae > Streptophyta > Magnoliopsida > Malvales > Malvaceae > Hibiscus > Hibiscus mutabilis. The sequence continues at coordinate 7,130 of JAGYYJ010002876.1, read as the reverse complement.
TCGAACTAAAAATAAAAGTTAACATACGGCGTATCAAAATGCAAGAAATGTAAATAATAATCCAACATTCCAATTTGTATTACTTGTTGCTTAGCTGTCAAACTGCCAGGTTGGCAAACAAAAACATTACGCGGGGCCCTCTACTGACAGCAAGGAAACCAGGGAGAGTCTTTGATAATATATGATTAGGGCTGTTCAAAATTCGATTAAAACGGAATTAATCCACAAAACTAAAATTTCGATCGGTTAATCGGTCAATAATTACATGTTAAAGCGATTAACAATGTTTTTGAAAGTTTGATTTTCGGTTCGAAATAAATTAATTAACCGAATTAAACGAATTAACCATAATATATATGTTATACATATATTAAATTATGTGAAAATTAAACGAATTAACCAAATATATATATATATATATATACATTAACCAAAAATTTAGATGTTCCATAGTTATTTCGGTTAATTCAAAAAATAATCAAATAAAATTATGTTCGGTTAATTTTTTTTAAGTTTGATTCAATTAACGGTTAAAAATTTCGGTTAATGATATTTGGCTAATTCAATTCAGTCGGTTAACTAAATTAACCGATTGAACACCCCTGCATATTATTAAGATAGAAATAAACAATCAAACCACCAAAATGACCCTTCAACACACCCAAAGGCCATAACAATACCACACACTAGGCCTCAACAATGACAGATATCCCATTTAGAATTATCCCCAAGAAATGAACGATGAGAATATCCCAACTTATACCCATACCTAAATAATTTAATTGTAATAAAGAAAAATATTTTATGTATGGTCTACTAAAAACAATTAGGCACGGAGTTTTAAGGCTGTTATGTATGGTTACGGTTAGAGTTTAAAGTTTAATATATCTAAATATAACATATGACAAGTTTAAAAGAGCATTTGTGAGATAAAAAGTTTCATTATCAATATATTAAATAATTCATGTACATATAGTATGTTGTTATTGTTAATAGTTTAGGGTATTTGTTGAGTTGGGAAAGGATATAATAAATGGAATATGCTTCTATAATTACATTTTTCTTTTAATAACTAAAAACAACACTAAGAGTCACAGCCCCATTGCATAAATACTAACACCCAATCTGCACTAACTCAAAATATATCTGAAAAAACCGAGCTAAACAAACACCATTTTCATTGTTATTCTTATTCCCAGGATATTCGGTTCAACTAGACATATTCACTTGTCCGAAACAAAAACCCGACCGGATATTCTATTGACAAACACACCATTAATATGATTTGGCCTACGTGGCAACCGTTAAATTCGTCGACCACACTAAACAATCTAGAAACGCCCTTACCCCTAACACCCCATAAAAATAAAAATAACATTTAGTCCTTGACCTCAACAACCTTTTACAATATGATCCTTAAGTTTTCTCTATATCAATAATAGTCCTTAAATTTAAATTTTTAATATTTTAATGATGTGTCATTCTGAAATTTGTTGTAATAATTTATTTAACTTTTAAAAATTTATTTCTTGTAACTTTACAGAGAGATGTTGAGACGTGAATACATAATCCTTTACGTGTAATATCAAATACTCATTCAATTTGGCATTTTCATTTTGGTCAATCAATTGATTGAATCGTCTCAAACATTTTCAGAATCCTAAGCGAATATTCAAAGATAGATCTCTATAGAATGAAAATATATTCTATTATTTTGAGTAATTAATTTAATATTTTATTAATAAATTATAGAAACATAATTAAAATTTATCAAACACATTATTTTATTATTCTGTAAAAAAACACTTAAATATAACTAAAAAAAGGACAACCACTAACTTATTAGATTATCACTAGAAAACTTAATAAAATTATGAAGATAAAATGTGGTACTAAAAGAGATGTCCTTGGCCTATTGAACATCATTTATTCCGATCCTTATCAGTGGTGGTATACAATCAAATGATTTTAAAATGTTACGTTATCAAAATATTAAAAATAGGAAAACTATTTAAGTTCAAAGATAAATGTGTATAAAAATTCAGGATCAAATTAGATAGAATCACAATTTTTGGGGCTAAAAGTATTTCATCCCAAAGGGCAAAGAGAAAAGACAAGTCATTGATCTGATCCAAAAGAGAGGGGGTAAAATTAAAGTACGTGGAAGAATGAGGTGACGTTATCGTCATACCCAATCCAGAAACCACAAAAACCGAATCACTAATTGGAATATTCAACTGTCTATCTCTTTCCCCCATTTTCTCTCTCATCTCCCCCTTTATATATAACTAAATGCAAGCTACAAGCTTTCTCTTTCTAACCCCCAAAAATATCAAAGATTCAATTTTTTGTTACGCGACGGCCCGACTTTGTTGTGTTTTTTCCCCTTTCCTTGTTGTCTTCCATTTTCTCTCCTAATTTCGTTTTGAGTCCTGATTCATAAATATAAAGCCTTTGATTTTGATGTATATTTCTTTCTTGGTACCTAAAGTTTATTCCTTTTCTGATTCTGTTTAGATCCCTTCGTTTATTTATTTTCATAACTGTTCATCTTTGCCTCTCTCATCTTCTTCGGATCTATCTATGCTATTTGGTCTGGAAACCAACCCTTTCCCCCATAAATTCATCCTCCCTCACTGTTTCTGTAATCCGGGTGTTGAGAAACGAGGGAGAAGGAAAAAGTTTAAGTGAAAAAAAGATACTTTTCTTTAAAGAAAAGGTGAATGATAGAGATGGATTCTGCTCAGAAAATGCGCCGATGCCATGAATATGTTGAGGCTCTAGAAGAAGAACGACGTAAAATTCAAGTCTTTCAACGCGAACTTCCTTTGTGTTTGGAGCTTGTCACCCAAGGTTGCATTTTGTTTACCTTTTTGTTTTGTTTTTGTTGTTTTGGGGTGCTGAAATTTGTTTTGTTTTTGTTGTTCTTAATAGCGATTGAGGCCTGCAAGAAAGAGATGTCGGGGGGTTCGACCACGACGGATTACATGCAAGGGCAGTCGGATTGTTCGGAGCAGACGACTAGTGATGTTCCGGTTTTGGAAGAATTTATTCCGATGAAAAAAGGCTCTGATTGCTCCGAGGAAGACGATGAACAAGAATCGAATAAATCCAAAGAGAAGAATGACCCTGCCGGCTCTGCTGACGATCATAGAAGGAAATCCGATTGGCTTAGATCCGTTCAGCTGTGGAACAACAACAATCAATCCCCAGATCTACCCTTGAATGAGGTACCCTTTTTATAAATCCCCAAACAAAGAGAGAAAAAGAAGAAAAACAATTAACAATTTCTGGGATTTTCTTTCCTTTTCTAGGATGCTGGTAATAATGGAAGTGGTGGGAAAGTGAAGAAAAACGGTGGAGCATTCCAGCCGTTCCAGAGAGAAAAAACTGTGGAAAAAAGTGTTCAATCATCTGCTGCAGGAAAAGCAAATGCCTCAGCTACAAGTACTTCCACAACAGAAAGTGGGAGTAGAGGTGGTGGAGGAGGAGGAGGAGGAGGAGAAGCCAATAATGGAAACTCTAGTAAAAAAGATGAAAAGGAAGCTCAGGCTCAGCGAAAGACAAGGCGGTGTTGGTCGCCGGAGTTGCATCGGCGCTTCTTGCACGCTCTCCAGCAACTCGGCGGTTCACACGGTGAGTGCATCATCATCATCATTATTTCGATTTAGTTTAACTCGTTCTGATTATAAATATGGATTTTGTTTGCAGTTGCCACACCAAAGCAGATTAGGGAGCTGATGAAGGTTGATGGACTAACAAATGATGAAGTCAAGAGTCATTTACAGGTGACCATTTGATCTTATTCAATCATTGATTACTTGTAATGGTTGAGCAAATTGATCAATAGGGTTTCTGTTTTGGAAAATTGATCTGCTTTTTGAGAAAATACTGCAATTAGACTAGTGTGTTTCCACTATATTTGGCAATGTTGACCTAGTTTTTAGGTGTAAATTTGGCGTGAAACCATTCAATCATAGCCTAAATCTTTCATTTCATGTGTTTTATTATCTGTTTCAGAAATATAGATTGCACACAAGGAGACCGAGTCCGTCCGTCCAGCACACTGCCAATCCGCAAGCACCTCAATTTGTGGTGGTTGGAGGCATTTGGATGCCTCCACCAGAATATGCTAATGCAACGATGACCACAACGACATCGACAAAAACAGCCACCGTTACGCCAACTAGCAGAATCTACACCCCGATAGCCACTCCAATTCCCACACTTCCTCAACCATCAGGAACAGAAGAAAGGGGTAGTCATGGTGAAGGGAGAGTTCATTCGAATTCACCGTCAACGTCTTCCTCCACCCACACCACTACCGATTCACCCGCGTATTAGCTCTCATGACATTGAGAACATGGTGTACAATTTTTGTAAGAAAAATCTCGGTAGAAAGTTCTATATATATGATATATAGAGACAAAAGTCCTGAGTTCTTTCTTTTTTCCTCAATTCTTTTGCTACTTTAATCTCCTGTTGTTTGTGTTGTTCTTTGAGTGTAAACATGGATAGTGACAGACAGTCAGCCTTGAATAAATCCATTCTTGTAGTTAAACGAATAAATTTGGAATCATCAGTTGAAAAAAAAGGAACTTATACTCAAATCTAACCGTACCCTATCAATGATTTTATGTCTTATGATACAAGTATACAACGAATGCATGAAAGGGTTTGCAGTTCATTGTCTGATTAATCTAGATTTCAGATGGTTCGAGCGGATAAATCTTATCCGAAATGTTCCGGACAAAACTAGTGTTTGGTAACTAGGAAAAAGGAAGGTCAATTTGTAGTTGGAGAACATTATGTTGTGGGCACCATCTTAACGTGGTAAGGAAGGTATCCGATGAGAATCCCAATGATCCTTCTTCTTTGCTGTCTCTAACAAAAACAAAAACGTTAACAATGATCAAATGAAAAAGAAAATACAAAAAATCTTGTAATTCCGTAGACTTTTGAAAAAAAATCAATAAATGAAACAAAAACCGAAACAAGTGTTTCACTCAACGTTTATCTGCATACTAAATGATAATCTTAATTACTCTGTTGTTCATGTTTCGTTTTATATGAACGATATAAATATCCGATTAATGTAATAATCAAACATAGTTAAACAGTTAATTATCCCTTGTTATCAATGGAACTATGATTTGAATTCATCAAAGTGCATGTTTAACATGCATCATGCAATAATTTCATGGCAGTAGGTTTACTATCCTTCTGGAATAAACAATATATATATATGTATATATAAAAGTGATAATTAAGAATAATAAGATGTTGAAAACAAAATTTAATAAATATCAAAACTAATACTAATTCTTAATCAGCTTCATTTGGAAGTAGCCAAGTCGTGTAAGCCACAGTCATAATCAATCAAACAGGAAAAATTAATCGATAATCACATTAATAATTAGTAATGGCATGATTAGCAGTAATACCACCCTTCAGCATTATGGTACAAATGGTAAGGATTAGTGTTGTAATTATGGCATGCCCCCACAACAAAAACAACAAGGTTTGGATGCTTTTGCATGGTGGGTAAAGCGGTCTGGTCTGATTTGCTGTTTTATTAATTTATAAACGTGTCCCTTTGTGTGAAGAATCTAATTCCAACGATGCTCATTGGCTCCATCACTCGGAACCAATGTTAATACTCAAACCCACGTTTGGATTGTTGAGAGGAAGGGACGGGGTCCACTTCCATTCTTGGGGAATAATATTTTATTATTTGTTGAGATTATGAATCCAATAGGAAATGTTATCATCTAATTGTCCAAAGTATATTCTCTATTTCTTTATCTTATCTCTTTATAGGAAATGACCATTCAATTATTTAACCAATTTCTTTTCCATTCCGTTCCTAAAAAAATTGAAGAATCTTACATTGTCCAAGATTCTCTATTATCAACTTCACTATGCTAATTAATTTATTAGATAATTAATTCGAATCGAGTGCTGCAGAGACATATTAATTTTTTCAACCGAATTTACTTTATTCACATTGAGAATCTAAACTTTTGACCTTACTTAAAGAATCCAGTGTTTGAACCTCATTCCACTAGACCAATTGATTCACGTTATGAAATTCACATTTTTAATTAAATTAAAATCAATATCAATAGGTATATGGATCCATGGAGTAGGGGATTATTTATCTGATTTTATTCATTTATTTATTCTATTGTGTTTGTTTGGTATTGAGGGAAAAAACGTCCCTTGAGTGAATCTAAGGCCAAATGACTCTTCACAACTTTATAAAAACACACGAAAGAAACTTGTAATAAAATGATATTAAAACTAATAGTAAAGCAAGCAAAAGAGTACACAACATAACACAAAGTCATTTCTTGGTTTATCCTTTGGATTTTGAAAAATATTGGTTATTTAAGACATGCTTATCAGTTAGGTCAACATTTCTTGCTATATATATTTATGAAAAATGAAAGGCTTGTTTTGGGAAATAATATGAAAATTTTAAAAAATAGAAAAAGAAAATAAATATTCGATAATTATCCAAAATAATACATAAAAAAAATGTTAGGTAAAGTAATCTTCGATGATTTTGACTATTAAAGTCTACATACGATAGTTCGACATTAAATAAACTCAAAAAATAATAAATTTTATTCTACCCAAGTAGAAACACGCACACCTACATGTCATAGACAACTGTTAACACAAACACCAGACTGAACACGGACAACATGCGTATATTAACCTTACCTTTAATCGCTCAATGACATTATTTTGTTTTTATAATACTTAAAAAAAAAAACTGTTTCATTTGTTGGTAATCCAAAGAAGTTATATCTCATATCGGATGGATATATATTTTCTCAAATGCATTTTATTTTGATTTATCTTGTTGAGTCCATTCGTAGTATATTTGGTTATTATGTCACAACAGTCAATAACTTTTAAGTCCTAAATCAATCATTTAAATTTAAATCACTATACAAAAATTTTAACAAAATCGTAATTAATTGAAGACGACTCCGATAACATTATTCCTTATGAACTAGTTCCTAAATAATTGTCTAGCATTTATATTTCCCTATATATTTTTAAAATTTTTCCTTATTATTCTCCTAAAAAGCCAAAAATGAAATACATGAAAATTGTCA
>JAGYYJ010000630.1:0-74444 GCA_019671005.1 Hibiscus mutabilis | reverse complement strand
ATTTGGGAGAAATGTAATTGGTGAGAGTTCTCAACCAAAAGATTCTCGAAAACGGAAAATATTGAACAATGTGGTATCTAAAGGTTAAAAAATAATACTTCCAAATTCAATAATTTCCCGTAGCTTTCAGTAAAGTGGTAGCAATCAAATGTACGAACCTGTCTTCGAATGAAACGACACGAGGCTGAATCCGAGCAAGTGTATAATGGGCAATTTCCTTTTGAGCATCGGGCTGCAATCTCCCCAATTCTTGAGCAAAAGTTTGTAAAAGCTGCCTCGATACCACCAGTGGAACATCGTCCGATAACACTGAAGCAAATAGTAATCACCATAAAAATCACTAAATCTAGGAAGAGAACCCCTCCTCCCTAAATAACCGAACAAATCAAGCAAGAGCGAAGTAACTACTATGATCAATGAATTTCTTGGCTTGAACGATGTCGTTTGATGAGAAAACAGTCGATATAATGTGTTTGTATTGCTCGATTTTCTGCCTCTGGTCTACGATCGCCAAGGCGTTTGCTAATGCACTCTCCATTGTCTTTCAGTTTCTGCTTCAAAAAAAAAAATGAAACCCTAAACCCTAAGTTTACCCCCTTTTTCCTGAGAAAAAGAAAGATTTAACGAAATCGAAGTGTCTACGGTGGTTTTGTTTTGTTTTCCGGCTTCTGCCACCGAGTCGCAGAGGTTTTTATATTACGTGACGAACAGCTCATTTTTTGTCGTTTAGAATATAGCGAATTAAAAGCTGCCACGTTTGTAAATGAATGGCGTTTCCGTCATTTAAATTGTTAACAAAGTATGTATTTGTTGTATGCCACCGTAGGTCACACTTCTTTTTCCTTAGCAAATTGCTATAGCAAATCTCATCGGATCTCTTCCCTCTCGATCCGATTAATCGGACGGAAAATAACAGAAAATCGTGAATTCAAATTGATAGGATGTATAATAATCCAAATTTATTTATGGTATGAAGACGGAAAAAAATTTATCATCGGATTTTAAATGAAGATGTGGACAGAATTATTATTAGCGGTAGTCAAAATTCGACTCGAAAAAATAAAGTAAATATTCAATTTTGAGTTACTTGTAAAATAATTCAAGTTTGAGTTTGTTTAGCTTGAAATTTTGAAAAATCGAATTTTACAGTCTTTCGATTTAATCTCACGTTTTTTTTTTAATTCTTCATTCATTTTAAGTCAATTTCTTACCAAATTTGACCACATGTTAATGAAATCATTTTAGATTACTTATTAAACTTCAATTCATATTTTTTTAAAAAATAAATTCTCTTTTTGTAATTTAACCCCTCAACTTTGTATGTTTTTTTCATTTCTTTAATGTTTCCTTCAGTTTAAGTCGATTTTACCAACTTTGAACCAAATAATTATAAACTATTGTAGAATACCTGTTTAGCTTCAATTCATTTTTTAAAACAAATTTTTTCTTCTATTTTTGCAATTTAGCCCTACGACTTTGTATGATTTCTTAATTTCTTCAATTTCTCCTTCATTTTAAGTTCATTTGACCAATTTTAAACCACATTTTTCACTAGCACTATATAATATCTCTGTAACTTTAATTCATATTTTTAACAAAAAATATTATTTTTTAATTAAGTCTCTTAACTTTGAATTTCATTCAATCTAGTCATTCAACTATATTTTTTTTTTGTAAAATCTTTCTTCACATCAATTCCTTTACTATCAACTCTACCCTCAAAAGCTTCTTACTTAAAGATAACATTATAAATATATTTTAGATTATATTTTCTTTATTAAATAACATTACAAAAAACACACACATATGAAAAAGAATATGAAAAAATATATGTACCTTATATGATTAGAGAAAGTCGTTTAAATTAAAATTATTTCTCACCATAACATTATAAATAATTACAATTGAATTTGTATAGAAACTTGATAATTCGGCTCGAATAGAAAAAATTCAAATAAGTTTGAGTCATAAAATAGGACTCCTTAACTCGAATTACTCAAAATTTTTTGACTCTATTCGACTTGATCGAATGCTCACCCCTAATTTCTATATCTGCACAGTGGAGATCCCCAAGCCGTGTAACACTCATTTCTCGTATTCATTGCTGAATAAAAGTTAGGGATGTCACATGATACTTGTAAAATAATTCTTTACTATTAAGAAAATCTTATCTTTTACTGTAAAAATAGTTAATCGCGTAAAATTTAAACTTAATAATTTCGCATTCAATTTTTGAACCTAGATTAAAGCAGCAACTAAACAGTTTGATTCATTAGCATATAAATAATAAAACTGCCTAATTTAAAAAAATCATTCAGATTTTGAATAAAATACGAAATCATATCAGAGCAGGCTTCACATTTTACTATACATGCCGACTAGTAAATATCAAACAACATAAAAAAATTATATTACTGATACTGATGTACCTGTTTTTGATAAATGATGTTTGCTAATGCTCCTTACTCCCAACGCTTCTCTTTTCCTACGCGTGAAACAATCACACGCTAAGTATAACTTAGTGAGGCATAAAGCGAATAACATATAAAATACTTTACAGTGCATAATACTATTAAAAATATGATATATTTTTAAACACGTAATCTGTTATGCAGAAAGGTCTATGCATAAAAGCATACTGTAAACTTTATACTTTAAAACATATATTCATCTTGTAAAGCTGTATCTGCCAACTCAAATGATTAGATCTCGACACCGTAGGGTATCGTCATAACTTCCAACTCATAGGTTGGATTTCGACACTATAAAGCATCGTCATAACTGCCAACTCAAAAGGTTGGATTTCGACACTATAAAGCATCGTCATAACTCGTAAAATGCCTTATATGGTTGATGGTGCCTTTAAACCACCTAACTACCTTGTATGGTTGATGGTGTCTTTAAACCAACTAACCAACTTATACGGTTGATGGTGCCTTTAAACCAACTTATACGGTTGATGGTGCCTTTAAATCAACTTATATGATTGGTGATGCCTTTAAATCACCTAATCCATAATCGAATAATATATTTTTACATGTCCATAAGACAACTCATCATAACTTATTAAATTGTCAATAACTCGTAGACATAATTGTGTCAGAAGCTGTAAGTCTCTAAGAGTATACCTCAATATTGTCTAACTTAATATTACATTACCAAGGGCAACCTTAAAACAATTCCTGCAATTAAGGGCAAATAACACAATATCCATACATACTTCACGTAAAACATTTTATACTGGAGCAGTTCATACCCTAATATGCTTTATAATATTCATGGTATATTGCCATAATCTGTAAATCATTAAAATAAAATACCATGCTAGAAACATATATGCACTCACTTTAGCCTTGCAATATGATTTCCTATTCGATATTAGTCTCGAATTAAATCATTTCCCGATCTACTGGTACGATCTTGATTTTTATCAAAATCTACATTAAAAAAATAACATATACCATTTCAAAGTATATGTTAGAACATACTTAATTCATATATAATAATGGAAAGTAAATAAAATAACTATCCATTATTTACAAAAATTGATCCGATAAAACTTTCCACATTCGAATCAAAATTTCTCATACTTTTCTTTAAATCTCCAACTTTTCTTGATATTCATATTTAGTCCCTAAAGACTCTTTTAAGCTTCCAAACACCCTTTTCAAGCCAAATCCTTATATTTCTCATCATTTACACTTTAGGACCCAAACTTTAAAAAATTACATATAAGTCCTTGAAATTTCCGAAAATTCTAAAATGATCCCAAAGTCACCATAAACTTCAAAATCAACATTCAAATCACTTAACTTAATTTTTCAACCCAAAATACTTCAAAAACAAGCTCAACAACCAAGTCCTTAAACTTTCCAAATTTTACAATTTGGTCCCTAATGCAAAATAATTAGGGATTTTCATTCCAAGCAACTTATATCATCATAATAAACTATTCTTCCTTCAATCATGTCCCTAAATTCCATACTTGACATAAACCCTAATTTGCCATCTTCCAAGAACATGAATATTTCTTCATCCAAACAACAAATTCAAGCTAATATAACATCATTCTCATTATTTTCACCATCAATATAATTTTTCCATAATTTCCCCTAATTTCCTAATCTAACCGAATGGTCACTTAACCATTTTCCTTGAAATTTCCATCATTTGAACCATAGAAACAACATCATAAACTTATTTTTAACATGAACAACCATTAAAACATAAGTTTCAATCATGTTCTACATCCACCCAAATCACCAAACTCAACTTAGAGACATGGAAACTGTGCAAAACTTATACCAAATGATAGAGAATTTGATGAAGAACAATTGCTTATTTCATATCTTAACCCCAAAACCAATCCAAAAAGCTTAAAAAATGGAATTGAAATTTTCTTACCCCTCTCTTGGAGCTTCACGGCAAGAGAGATGGGAGAAAATTCCAACTTTTCTTTTCTTACTTTAATGCCAAATGGCACAATATATACCAAATTTAAACTTATAAATCTTTAATAGTCAAAAGACCATTTTACCTTTGAGTTATGACCAATCATGTGCCAACACTTGTGATTTCTTATCCTTAAAATCATAATTATTCATAAAGTAAGGGTGAAATGACTTTTTTGCCCTTAATGAACCAACTTATCTTCAAAAATGTCATTTTCACCCATTTTACCAAATTACTGCATAGAATCGAATTTAAATCGAATAAAAACGATTCAAAAACCATACTATCATATTCTTCAAGTCTTTCTAAGACGTCCATAAAATTTCCATAATTTTCGGAGTTCGAATAATCATTCGAATTAATTTTTGAAATTTATTCCCTTTATAACTTTTCACACAAATATTGTACCAAAAATCCGATTCCCACTAAAATTCTTATACCGGGATAAACTATTCATTTTTTCCATAAAAATAATTATTGGGAAAATTACCATGTTGATCCCTAAGCTTTTCCCAACTTCTCACTTTAGCCACCAAACTTTGAAATTTTATGTTTTAGTCACTAAACTAAAACCACCAAACTTTAATTCTTTTCATTTTAGTCACTAAGAAAATTTTGGGGTATTACAAGCCGTACTCGTATAAATCCCCATGGGGATCCCCAAAAATATCCGCAGGGATCCCCGATATTTTACATTTTTAAAATATGCTACCTCTCATTTATCCAGGGATGAACCTAGAGGGGGCTGGAGGGGGCAGTCATCCCCCCTAAAAAATTGAAATTCATATATGATTTATAAATTTTTTAGATTTTTTCTATATATTTTTTACTAAAAATCTATTTTTGCCCCTTAAAATTTTATAGGTGTGTTCCCTCTAACATAAAATTATGAGTCCGTCTCTGCATTTACCTATATACCCCTTATATATATACTTACATCCCATTTATGTTTTAGATTTTTAAAAGTACTTTTAGGACACTTATTATAATCTTTACAACTGTTTATTAATATTTTTCTCGCAAACATTGTACCAAATAATAATTTTATAAGTTTATTGATTGCTTTTTTCTATAAAAACCGCTAGTTTTATTAAAAAGAATATCCAAAATTATAATAAAAGTTTACAACCATGAGAGTAAACTAAACACATAATCCAAATAATTTTCTTATAACTATTGAAACAAAAACTAGCCACTTAAGATTATAAAAAGACCATATAGGAAAAAAAGGGTAAAAAACCAACCAAAACACTCAAACAAAAGAGAGATACGAACAACACCATTAATCGATGACGAAGGATAAAAAACATCAACACTAACATAAAAGTTACATATAACAATGAGATATGTTGACAAAACAGTCAATACCACAACTCAATAACGAATAAGAAACGGTGATTGTAAACGCGTATTCAAATTCAACTTGAGGGTACAAAGCAAAGAAGATCATCAAGATAGCCAAATAAGTGACATCTTGATCAGTTGAGACAATGTCAATTCTAACCTGAGAAAGAAAAATAAAACGACCAAACTACCAAAAAAACAAAAAATGCCAAAAGACAAAGAAAAACATGCTACAAAAGTAGGGTTATTTTTAATAAAAACTAAAGAAAAACAAATATAATAAAATAAGAAAGAAAGGATTATTGGCTATCGATGACCAACAACAAAACTAATGTCATTGTCGACCAAGTAAAAATGAAAAAAAGTCACGGTGCTTACAACGAAAATATAGTTGATATAACTTAAAAGTTTTGATTGTATTTTTTGACACATAAATCAAATATCTTTATAAATAAACAAAAGTAAAACAAATACGTAACATATCGAAAGTTTTAAAACATCCAAAACAACACAAATGAAAACAATAGATTTAAAAAGAAAAGATAAGTGATGTATCGGTTAGATCAAACTCTTCCTCTTTGCATCAAAAATAAATCTTTACAGTTCTTTGTATAAAGGGTCACTAAAAAATTATCAGAACACAAACTAAATAAAATTTTCAAAATTAACAATCACCTTTCACACCTAATCTTAAATACCTCATTAAATTTGTATTGTATTGAAAAGTTTTGATTGTATTGATTATTGAGTATACTGCTAATGCAAAAATAATTTTTTTTTTACTTTTTAAGGTGAAAATGTAAAAAAATGGGACACTTGTCTGCTTCAAGTTTTTTTTTTTGATTTTTTTCAAAAATAATATACCAAATAATAAGTAATAACTCTACAATTGAATTAAATAATTCAATCAAAATTAATATTTTCGTAGCCAATCAAAACCTGACATATTTCATCCTGAGACCCAAATGTTTTATCCCAAAATCCAATTATATAAAATTAGGTCGTGAAAAATAATCATTTTGTAGTAATAAATAATATATTATTTTGAGTAAAGTACACACATAGTCACTAAATTATATTAAAATGACTATTAAACTTTTAAAAATTATATAACAATTACTAAATTTTCCTTTGGTTATAAAAATGTCATTAAGTTTTTTTTAAATATTATAAAATAATTATTCAAACCCATCGATCTATTACTGAATGATTCTTAAACTTACAAAAAAAAAACAGCTAGTACTAGGGATCAATTTGTAACCAAATAAGAAATTTTGTGATTATTTTGAAACTTTTAAAAGTTCAGTAATAAAAAAAGACATAATTTAATGACAAAGAAGCAAATTTGGTAGTGGAATAATAATTGAAAAAAAAATTAATACACAGACCGTGTAAACTTTAGTTTACATGTGCCTTTTAGTTTTAGGATTTTAGTTTAGGGTTTAAAGTTTAGGGGTTTAATTGTATGGTTTAGAATTTAAGATTATTGTTTAGAATTTAGTGTATAGGGTTTAAGGTTTAGGGTTTAAATTTTTAGAATTAGAGTTAAAATTTAAAATTTTATAGTATAAATATATTAGATTATGTAAAATTAATTTTACTGTATTAATGTTTTACCCATAATAATTTGGCTTTCCTATAATTAGCAGCATATTTTTGTTCCGTCTGTAAAAACGATCATTTCCGTCGGACGAATTTGGTTGTCTATTAAATCCCCCGAAACAAACCGAGCTGTCAAAAAGGAAACACAATATTCAAAGATCGGAGTAATTGCAAGCACCGCCCTGGCCGTCACCGCACCGGAAAAAATGCATTGCCCACCCGGTTAGTCTCCGTATTTCTCTTCTCCTTATGCTTCTATTACTTTCACGAATTCACTTCCCAACCTTTGAGTTTCTATGCTTTTTCCGTTTAATTCATCTTCCAATTGTTTAATTTATTTGTCTCCGATTTTTAGTGTTCTGTTTGGTAGCTGATAAAATAAAAAAGAAAAGAAATAAGAGGAAAACAAAACGAACTCGGATGCTTACTGCTAAGCTTACTCAGTATACTATTCTTTGCTTTTATATTGTTTTCTTTTTTACTTTTTGTTTCTTCTGTTGCTTTGCTTTTCGATTCTGTATGTTTTTTTTTCCTGCTTAATTGCTTTTTTGTGTAGTGGAGACCTTAATTCAAGGTTGGATTCAGAGGAACTGACTCTAGGTATAATTAATTATTGAATATGAGGTTTCTTTGGAGTTTGATCGGTCTTGACATATATGTTAGAAATACGGGTGGATTATCTGTTAAAGCAACACCAAACGAACTTATAACTATTTTATGACGCCTTATGACCTTATTTGCTCATTGATTACTCCAGAAAGCGGATGATCTCAAGTTCTTTATTTGGCTAATTTTGGCTCTCTAACTTGGTTATTGAGATGAATTGAGTTTGAGTGTGATAGCTTTTTCATTAACTTTTTTTTTTCTTGTCAATTTCAGCTTCCACAGCATTTCAACTATAAAATTTGGATCGGTATATTGGTCTAATGTACTCTATTTGGAATTGTACAACTTTGTAGGAAATTCGCAAGATATGGGTGTTCCACCGGTTGAAGGTGTTGCAGGTGGAGGGACAGCATATGGATGGAATGATGATGGTTTACATGTCTCAAATTCAATCAAGGGCTCGATTGACCTCACAGAAGTTCGAACTGCTGATTTAGTACATGTGTGGTGCCTCCCCAGCACAGCAAATGTTGGCACACTAGAAGTTCCTAGAAATTTAGAGCCTGTAAGTCATTGCCACGCCGTTTTATGTTTGTTTAATATCTAATAAGAAATTCATTTTAGGAATACATTCATGCTGGTCCAAGGGGTGGATTTGGATGGTCTTTATTTTACCTTCTTATTTCTTAAGCAGGCTTACAACTCTGTTTGTTCACCACATTCATGCAAACACTAGTCACAGCCTATTGTTTTGATTTAGATTTGCATGTTTATATATCAAATTATAGTTAATAATTACTGTGATTATTTTCAATGATCTGTTAATGTTTGTATAGGAAAAAAATGTTTCTTTTGACATTCATTTTCATCCAAATAGATAACATTTATTCACTTTCTATACTGCTGTTCTTCAATTTTGTCTTCATCCTTGTATCTTTATAGTCTATAGGGCAGACTTCTGGATATATATCACAATATGTGTGTGTGTGTGTGTGTTATAATTTTATGTTTCCTTCTCTATAGATTTCCTTATGGTAGTGTAATGTGTAGGCTGAAAAAACACGTGGGTTTTTGTGGATAATTGATTGTTTTTACTCTTCTTTTCTTCCCTCTATTCTCTATTTTGATTTTAGTTTTGTTTTTGTACGTATGGGTTACAAAGAAAAAATTTAAGGAGTGGTTACCACAAGAAATGACTCAGATGTTCTTTTAATGGATATATTCCTCTTGACTTCTAATGTTTTTTTTAATCTTGAAGATAAACCTTCTGGCAGCTAGAAATGAGAGGGAAAGTGTTAAAATAGCTATCCGTCCAAAAGTCTCTTGGAGTGGTTCTAATGTTGCTGGAGTTGTGCAGGTTCAATGCTGTGACTTATGCTCAGCATCTGGTGATCGGTTAGTTTCTAGACAATTTCAGATCTTTGTTTGTGATGGTGTTAGATGTTATTCTCACTATATTCAGCTGTTGGCAGGTTGATTGTTGGTGAATCATTAAAACTGCGACGAGTGGTTCCTATCTTGGGTGTACCTGATGCTCTTGTACCTCTTGATCTTCCAAGTAGCCAAATAAGCCTTCAGCCTGGGTACGACTCTGTTCTCATAGTGCATGTTTTGGCGGCATGAGCAAATGCCGAGTGGCTCCTTATTGATCAGCATTGAGAGGGTTGTGTTTGTTGTTCCCCTGCTGTAGGGAGACAAGTGCTGTTTGGCTTTCAATAGACGTGCCAAATGCACAGCCTCCAGGCTTATATGAAGGGGAGCTCATCATTAATGCTATAAAGGCAGATACAGAGTAACATTCCTTCCTCTTTTACACTGTTTACCTTAGTTTTTGTTCTGTCCACTAAAATCAATGAACATCATCTGTTAAAAGAGCGTCCTTAATAGTTTGTATGGCCTTTTGTATAATTGAGTAGTGTTGCCCACATTATCTCATACTTGTCGTAATCTCAAGAATTTATACCTATTATTCAGATCTTCAACACAATGCTTGGTCAAGGCTGAGAAGCATCAACTATTCACTGATCTTCGTAATTGTCTTGATGCTGTGGAACCTATAGATGGAAAGACATTGGATGAAGTGGTGAATTTCCAAATCTGTTCATCTTTGGGGTTTTTATTACATTTACATTTCCTTTCTCTTTTCAAACTGTTCATATCATTAATTGCTTTGTAGGTGGAAAGAGTGAAATCTGCAATTAGATCTTTAAGAAGAGTTCTTCTTTCTCCATCTTTTTCTGAGTTCTTTTCGGATAATGGGCCAGTTGATATGATGGATGAAGATGCCATATCAAACCTTTCTGTACGAGTCAAGTTAAGTTTGACAGTTTGGGACTTCGTTATTCCAACAACTCCCTCACTTCCTGCTGTATTTGGTGTATCCTGTATTTTATTAAGTTGATTTCTTTCTGTATTTATAATTTTTGTAGGCTGCCACCTTATGACTGAGAACACAGGCTAAAGGGTTCTTAGTCTTCACTTTACCCTCGCCTAATAATTAAATTCAGATTATAGTTGGAATGGCTGATGAAAGGTATAGGTGTTTCATTTTCTCTCTAGAGAACATGTTGTCTTCTTAACCATGTATGTAGATATCTGATACTGTAATTGAGGATCGAATTGGTGTTGAACATGGGAGCAGTGAGTGGTATGATGCATTGGAGCAGCATTCCAGGTGGCTTCTTCAGTACAGAATCAGCCCCTGCTTCTGTAGATGGGGTGATAGCATGCGTGTTTTGACTTACACATCTCCCTGGCCAGGTAACAAAGTGAATTTTCATTAACCTACTTTTACAGCTGTGATTACCTCTTCTTGTTCCCTCTTTGATATATATTTTACCTCCTCTACTACTGCAGCGGATCATCCAAAATCAGATGAATTATTTTCAGACCCACGGCTAGCAGCATATGCTGTTCCCCACAGTCCGGTGGTCTCCTGGTATAGAGTTAGTTGCATGCTCACTTCTCTCAGGTATTTTGGTAGCAGAAACTGATACATGGCCATGCTTATTGATGTGCAACAGCAATGAGGCAGCAAAGGATTACTTGCAGAAAGAAGTCGAGATACTGAGGACAAAAAGTCATTGGAAGAAAGCTTACTTTTACCTCTGGGATGAGGCATTATCTGTTTTTCAATTGGCTGAAAAATTAGCCGTTATAACTTATATGCCCTATTAATGAGACTTATAATGTCCATGAAAGGACAGTGTATTTCTTTCTAAACATCAACATTGATCTCTTGTAATACCACTTTTATAAAATAATTATTTTATTTATTTTTATATGTGACCGGATTTCTTTTATATATATATATGTCGTAATGGGGTTTTACCCTCTACGAAAAAATAGATTGTTTTAAGAAAAATGAAAAATGTGTTCTTTACGGAGTCAAAAGAGATGACACCCGAAGACCAAGATGACACTCTCAACAGAACACTGTAAATATTTTAAAGATGAACAATAGTGTCGAATGTGGAAAATGGATAAAAAATGGATGGAGTCGCCACCGGCCACTTTGGTAGGCCAGACACCATAAAAAGTAACTAGAGATTCAAATTTTTGGGTTCGGGATTCGGTTACGCTTGGGGAAGGATTAGCACCCCACAACGCCCAAAATTGTACCGCGTTGATTGAGTGTTGTCATTGCAAGAAAACAAAAAATCGATTTTTAATTTAAATTTTAATCCCAAACAAAAAAAAGAAGAAAGATCTAAGGAGAACATTTCCTTATTTACGAAACCGAGGAAGATGACACCTGAATGAGTCAGGATGTCACTTCCTAGACGATATCTGAAATAAAGTGGAAAATATTCCCTTAAATTGGCCGAGTTTAGAAAAATATACCCAAACAAAATAAGCAAATATATATATACAAGTTTAATAATATAATATACATATAATATATAATGCAAAATAATAATGATAAAAAAATAATAATGTACGTATATTTCATAGTATACTAAATATAAAATAATATACATAATATGGTAAATATAATAATATAAAATAATAAAATCATATTAATATATATAATAATAATATATACATAGTAAAAGTATACTATATATACTATATTCACATACCATATATATAATATATAATATTAAGATAATAATAATAATATAAATATAAAAATTAATATATAAAAAGGAAAATTAATAAAAAAACTAATAAAATAAAATAAAATAGAAAAGGACGAAATCGCAAAGAAAAGGAAACTTACGAGGACTAAATAGGTAATTAAACCATGCGGCAAACCCATTTTGAAAATTCTTTAGGGGCGTAGGGACTAATTACGTGATTTACCCCTTTGAAAAATGATAAAAATTAGATTTGGGGACTGAATTGAAAGACAATTTAAAAATGAAGGTACCGCGGAAGTAATTATCCCATGCGGCAGAGGCAAAACTTAAAGGAATTTGGGACGTAGGGACCTGCTAAGTAATTTATCCATTTTTGTTTGAATTAAAACCTAAAATTTAACCTAAGCAGATTCACTTTCTTATTTGGCATTCACGCCGACTGCTTCCCTCTCCCCTTTTCTCTGTTATTTTTTATTTTCAAAACCCTAACAGATTCGAACCGGTTCGAAGCTGAACCAAGGTAAAAAAAAACTTTTCCTTTTTGTTTTTTTATTTGAATAGAAAAATATAGTACCTTGTTTTTTTTTTTTGCTTTTGAAGATTTGGATTTGGAAACCTTACTTCTTTATTCGAAAAACTCCTCTTTTTCATGCATTTGAACTTAACTGCCTTTTTTATACATTCAAAACCCACTTTTTTATTTCATTCCAAATCCTCCTCTTTACATCCGAAAACTTAAGGGTTTTTATACCCAAACTTTTAATAATAAAAGAAGATACAAGTTGTGTTTTTTAGTAATTTTTAGATTTGAAATCTGACAGAATGGGCGGTGGAGAGCAGTGCGGCAGACGAGTGGTCAGAGGGGAAGCAACGGTGGCGCGCGTGGCTGCCACGGGGCATCGAGCCGCCGCGCGTGGCGGCCACGCGCTGGGGAGGCTAAGAGGCAAAGGGGCGGCGACCGATGGCTTAGCAGGGCAAGTGGACATTAGGTTTATCATTTTAGGGTTTTTTAGGGTTAAAGGGTGTTTGGATATTAGGCTTCATTTGTAATGGGTATAATAAATTAAACATGCTTGGTTTTTGGGTTTGGGTCTGGCCCGGACCAAAAATGGGTACAATAGTTGCCCCTCTTTGCTCATTGTTGTGTAACAGGAATAGAGCAAAGATAAAAAAGTAACCATTTTTGTCCGGTCGGGTTTAGGTTCCTTTTCTGGTCATCGCTTCTTCCTTGGGCTTCTCTTAATCTTCTTTGTCGCGCTTCAAAATGGAGGATTCGTTGGGGAAGTCGAAGTCTAAGCTGATCCGTTAGAGGAGACAAATCGAGTTTGGCTTGCTACGACTCTGGCGATGACGCAATGCATGGGGAAAATTTGACCTAGCTGCAACACTGACGGAGAGGTAAGGTCTGCAAAACTTAATTCAGCAGCAACACTGACGAAGACACATGATCGAAAGATGAAAATTTGGTCTAGCTACAACACCGACGAGGAGGCATGACCGAAAGTTGGTCAATTTTGATACAGAATTTCATTTGCATTTTCCCCAAATGCATATGGATTAACAGTTTTGAGTTGCCTTTACCGGTAGCCGTTTGCTCCGGGCTAGCTGTATCATTCCCCTGGCTACAGTCAGTTTATATCAATCGTGACATTAGATTTTTCAAAAGATTTATTTTCCTTTGACCATTCGTGAAAATAGATTTTTGATAGACATTTGAATTATCTATTATCTTAAACTTTACAATGTTTAAGCACGTTGTGTCAACTTTTCTGTTGGACTTGTCAAAATAGTTTGATCCAGCTGCAACACTGACGAAGAGGCATGATAGAAAGATGGAGTTTGGGATATCTGATCCAGCTACAACTCTGACGAAGAAACGAGATTTGAAAGAGTAAATTTGGCCCAACTACAACACTTGACGAAGAGGCATGACCGAAGAATAGTATGGTTCGGCCAAGCTACAACACATGACGAAGAGGCAAGGTATTGAAGTCAATAGGGTTGATCCAGCTACAAAACTGACGAAGAGGCAAGATCGGAAGTTAGTAAATTTGGTATAACTACAGCACCGACGAAGAGGTAAGACCGAAAGTCAGTAAAGGTTAACCCAACTACAACACCGACGAAGAGACAGGGTCTGAAGTCAGTAGGGTTGATCCAGCTACAACACCGACGAAGAGGCAGGATCGGAAGTCAGTAAATTTTGGTCCAGCTACAACACCGACAAAGAGGCAAGACCTAAAGTCAGTAAAGGTTTGATCTAGCTACAACACCGACGAAGAGGCATGGTCTGAAGTCAATAAATTTTGCTCCACTACAACACCCGACGAAGAGGCAAGACCAGGATTCGACCGAGCTACAACATCGACGAAGAGGCATGGTCTAAAGGTAAAAGTTTTGATCCAGCTACAACACCAATGAAGAGGCATGATCGAAATTTGGCATATTTGTTCAGTCATTCTATCAACAGAAGGACAAAATTGGATTTTAGTAACTTGGATTCTACCGCACCATCAACGGAGAAGCAGAATTAAATAACAGCAGCTCAAACCTCACTACACCATCAACGAAGGAGCAAGAATGAACAATAACTTGGAGCTTACTACGCCCTCAACGACGGAGTAAAAACGAACAACAACTTGAACCTAGCCACACCATCAACGGAGGGACAAGATCGAATAACTTGGATTCTACCACACTATCAACGGAGGAGCAGAATCTGGATAATATCAACTCAAACCTTCTACACCATCAACGGAGAAGTAGGGATGAACCGTAACTTGGACATTACTACGTCCTCAAAGACGGAGTAAGAACGATCAATAACTTGAACCTAGCCACACCATCAACGGATGGACAAGATCGAATAACTTGGACTTGGATTCTACCACGCCATCAACAGAGAAGTAGAATCTGGGTAACAACAAATCAAACCTTCTACACCATCAACGGAGGAGGAGGAATGAACAACAACTTGAACCTTACTATGCCCTCAAAGAAGGAGTAAGAACGATCAATAACTTGAACCCAGCCGCACCATCAACAGAGGGACAAGATTTGATATCTTGGTCTCAACCTCTCCATCAACGCAAGAGGTGAGATTGGATATCTGTAATTTGAACCTTGTTACGCCATCAACGGAGGAACAAGACCGGATAAAAATAGCTTGGACACAACCACTCCATCAACGCAAGAGGCTGGACCAGACAGCTGCGATTTATACCTAACCTCTCCATCAACGCAAGAGGTAGGATTTGATGTCTGCAATTTGGACCTTGTTACACCATTAACGGAGGAACAAGATTGGATGAAAGTAACTTGGACCCACCACTCCATCAACGCAAGGGGCGGATCGATCAGCTACAACTTGGACTCAACCTCTCCATCAACGCAAGAGGTGAGATTGGATATCTGTAGTTTGGACATTGTTACACCATCAACGGAGGAACAAGACTGAATAAAAATAGCTTGGACACAACCACTCCATCAACGCAAGAGGCTGGACCGAACAGCTACAATTTATACCTAACCTCTCCATCAACGCAAAATACATGATTTGATATCTGTAACTTTGGCCTTTGTCACGTCATCAATGGAGGAACAAGACCGTTTGAAAGTGACTTGGATCTGGCTACACTATCAACAGAGGAACCATATCGGATGATAATAACTTTGACCTAACCATTCCATCAACAGAGGGGTAGGATCAGAGGATGAAGCTTTGATTTTTTTTATTTTTTCTTGATTTTTGATTTTTGATTTTTGATTTTTTTGATTTTTTCAATTTTTTTTTGAAATTTTCTTTTTTTTGTTTTTTAGCTACAACTATAAGAAAGATAGAATATCCGAGAAAGAAGTTTGGTCTAGCTACGACACCGACGAAGAAGCAAGACATGGATAGGGTTTGATCTGCTACACCACTAACGGAAGGACAAGATTTGAAAAACATGGGATCCACTACACCACCGACGAAGAGATGAGATCCGGGGAAATTTTAATCTTGCAACACCACTGACGGAGAGGCAAGATCAAGAAAAAGTAGGATCTGCTACATCACTAGCGAAGAGTCGAGATCTTGAGAAAACTTTAATCTATTGCACCATCAACGGTAGCACAAAATATGAAAATGAAGAAGAACATTAATTAGTAAATATTCAAAATTTTGCCATGGAGCTGGATGTTTGAGCTTTTCTACATATTCGACCTTCTTCGGGGCCAAAGGTTGATCATCGTGTTGTTGCCCCCATGATTGAGGTTTTTTGGTCTCCTTCTTGGACCTGTTTATGTGTTCCAGCTAAAAATGAATGGATGATGTATGCCCCTAACTTTATGCCTAATGCATGATAATTCGTATGATCTTAATGAATGTGTGAATGATTTTTTGCCCCTCAAAGGGATGCCACTGACTTCGTTGGTCTGGTTGAGTTCCTAAACTTGTTTCGCAAAGATGCCCCCAATCTTTGATCATCTTCTTCTATGCCCCAAAATTATTTTCATTGAAATTCATCTGGAATAAAGCAAATTCGAAGCCTGTAGTATGTTTTTCGCCTTTTCTTGAAGGATGAACGTGTTATGTTGCCTCCCAGTTGGGTCTGTGAATTTTTTGTGTTGGTTCACGTCAGCTTATTACTTTCAGCTTTTTAAAACTCGTCTGGAAATACTTCGTAGACATGGGGCCTTGTAGAGGCATGGTGCCTGTATGAACGCAGATGTTATTCTCAAAAATGCCCCTGGATTAGGCTCTTGCATAGGTTCAACATGGTGCTAGACTTCGCTTTATCTGGTATTGCTGGCACGGGGCATCATGGGGACTCATTTCAAAACTGTGAATGTATGCATGTAGATGCAAAGTGCATGCCCTAGATGCAAATGTATCGATTCAAAAATGGTCTCTGCGGCTCAACTTCTTCACTCACGGGATTTACTCGCAACCTTGAACGTTGCATTTGATATCTAGAGTACTAGGCTTTCTCCCGATAGTGAATTTTTCAAATTGGGAACCAGTCGTGAATCAGTACTTCATGCTGGTGAAATGTAAAAAATTAAAATGATGATGTCATGCAATTAATGCAAAATGAGTGAATTTAATATGATGTGATCAAAACAAGAAAATAAGGTCAGTCCGAATAAAAATAATCAAATGAACAAAATAAAAATTAAAACAGATAAAAACTATACATAAAAACAAATAGAAAACACCAAAGCCCTAAAGGGTGATCGCTAAATGGGCAGAATTTCGCATGGCTTTAAAATGGTGGCTCTTACGTCTCACTATATGAGGTTCAAATCTAAAGTAAAGGGTACCCGAACTGTCGCGAGGACATCGATTCGGGGGAATACGACCCTTATACCATACGAGGGTGAAAATCCCATGAAATATAAGGACCAGTACTGCAGAAGTACATTACAACATTGTAAGAAGGTGAAAACCCCACTTAGCGAAGTAATCCCTCCCACTTAACAAGGTGAGAAGCCCAGGTAGAAAGCTCATGCATGAATGTCGGGGGATTAAAAATTAAATCAAATCAATTTTTTGAATTTTTGCAAGACAACACAAAATCAACATTGAACTGACTCTCTTAAAAATATCCCCGGCAGAGTCGCCATCTGTCGTAATATGAGTTTTACCCTCTACGAAAAATAGAATTACTTTAAGAAAAATGAAAAAAGGTGTTCTTTACGGATTTAAAAGAGATGACACCCGAAGACCGGGATGACACTCTCAACAGAACACCGTAAATGTTTTAAAGATGAAAAATAGTGGCGAATGTGGAAAATGGATAAAAAATGGAGAGAGTCGCCACCGACCACTTTGGTAGGCCGAACACCATAAAAAGATAACCAGAGATTCAAAATTTTGGGTTCGAGAGTCGGTTACGCATGGGGAAGGATTAGCACTCCCACAACGCCCAAAATTGGTACCGCGTTGATTGAGTGTTGTCATTGCAAGAAAACAAAAATTTTATTTTTATTTTAAATTTTAATCCAAAAAAAAGAACGACCTAAGGAGAACATTTCCTTATTTACGAAACCGAGGAAGATGACACCTGAATGAGTCAGGATGTCACTTCCTAGCCGATATCCGAAATAAAGTGGAAAATATTCCCTTAAATTGGCCGATTTTAGAAAAAATATATCTGAAATAAAATAAACAAAAAAATATATATGCAAGTTTAATAATATAATATACATATAAAATTGAAATGCAAAATAATAATGATAAGAAAATAATAATGTACATATATTTCATAGTATACTAAGTATAAAATAATATGGTAAATATAATATATAATAATAAAAAATAATAAAATCGTATTAATATATATAATAATATATACATAGTAATAGTATATTATATATACTATATACACATACCATATATATAATATATAATATTAAGATAATAATAATAATAATAATAATAATAATAATATAAAAAATTAATATATAAAAAAGGAAATTTAATAAAAAACTAATAAAATAAAATAAAATAGAAAAAGACGAAATCACAAAGAAAAGGAAACTTACGAGGACTAAATAGGTAATTAAACCATGCGGCGAACCCATTTTGAAAATTCTTTAGAGGCGGAGGGACTAATTATGTGATTTACCCCTTTGAAAAATGATAAAAATTAGATTTGGGGACTGAATTGAAAGACAAATTAAAAATAAAAGGACCGCAGAAGTAATTATCCCATGCGGCTGAGGCAAAACTTAAAGGAATTTGGGACGGAGGGACCTACTAAGTAATTTAGCCATTTTTGTTTGAATTAAAACCTAAAATTTAACCTAAGCAGATTCACTTTCTTATATGGCATTCACGCCGACTGCATCCCTCTCCCCCTTTCTCTGTTATTTTTTATTTTCAAAACCCTAACAGATTCGACCCACCCATTTTCTTGTTCAGATCTGAAATTTTTGGATCGAGGAAAATGATCGATGCTTGATGGGAATCATTCATCGGGATTCAACCTCGACCGTGGACGACGGGGGTGACACCGGTTCGAAGTTGAACCAAGGTAAAAAAAACTTTTCCTTTTTGTTTTATATTCGAATAGAAAAATATAGTACCTTGTTTTTTTTTTATTTTGAAGATTTGGATCTGGAAACCTTGTTTCTTTATTTGAAAAACTCCTTTTTTTCATGCATACGAACTAAACTGCCTTTTTTTCCATTCAAAAGCCACTTTTTTTTTCATTCCAAATCCTCCTCTTTACATCCGAAAACTTAAGGATTTTTATACCCAAACTTTTAATAATAAAAGAAGGTACAAGTTGTGTTTTTTTAGTAATTTTCAGATATGAAATCTGACTGATTGGGCGGTGAAAACGACATTTTGGGCGGTGGAGAGCAGCGCGGCAGACGAGTGGTCAGAGGAGAAGCAATGGTGGCGCGCGTGGCTGCCACGGGGCATTGAGCCGCCACGTGTGGCGGCCACGCGCTGGGGAGGCTAGGAGGCAAAGGGGCGGCGTCCGGTAACTTAGCAGGGCAAGTGGACATTAGGTTTATCATTTTAGGGTTTTTTAGGGTTAAAGGGTGTTTGGGTATTGGGCTTCATTTGTAATGGGTATAATAAA
Source organism: Hibiscus mutabilis (assembly GCA_019671005.1). NCBI lineage: Eukaryota > Viridiplantae > Streptophyta > Magnoliopsida > Malvales > Malvaceae > Hibiscus > Hibiscus mutabilis. The sequence continues at coordinate 54,781 of JAGYYJ010000630.1, read as the reverse complement.
TTAAACAGACCTGGTTTTTGGGTTTGGGTCTGTACCGGGCTAAAAATGGGTACAACAACTGCCTCTTTTTGCTCATTGCTGTGTAACAGGAATATGACAAAGATAAAAAAGTAACCATTTTTGTCCGGTCGGGTTTAGGTTCATTCTCTGGCCACCGCTTCTTTCTTGGGCTTCTCTTGATCTTCTTTGTTGCTCTTCAAAATGGAGGATTCGTTGAGGAAGTCTAAATCTAAGCTGATCCGTTAGAGGAGACAAATCGAGTTTGGCTTGCTACGACTCTGGCGATGACGCAATGCCTGGGGAAAATTTGACCTAGCTGCAACACTGACGGAGAGGCAAGGTTTGCAAAACTTGATCCAGCAGCAACACTGATGAAGACACAAGATCGAAAGATGAAAATTTGGTCCAGCTACAACACCGACGAGGAGGCATAACCGAAAGTTGGTCAATTTTGATACAGAATTTTATTTGCGTTTTCCCAAATGCACAGGGATTAAAGTTTTGAGTTGCCTTTACCGGTAGCCGTTTGCTCCGGGCTAGCTGTACCATTCCCCTGGCTATAGTCAGTTTATACCAATCGTGACATTATATTTTTCAAAATATTTATTTTCCTTTGACCATTCGTGAAAATGAATTTTTGATGGACATTTGAATTTTCCATTATCTTAAACTTTAACGTGTTTAAGCACGTTGTGCCAACTTTTCTGTTGGACTTGTCAAAATAGTTTGATCCAGTTGCAACAATAACGAAGAGGCAGGATCGAAAGATGGAGGTTGGGATATCTGATCTAGCTACAACTCTGACGAAGAAACGGGATTTGACAGAGTAAATTTGGCCCAACTACAACACTTGGCGAAGAGGAAGGGCCGAAGAATAGTATGGTTCGGCCAAGCTACAACACCTGACGAAGATGCAAGGTCTTGAAGTCAATAGGGTTGATCCAGCTACAACACTGGCAAAGAGGCAAGATCGGAAGTCAATAAATTTGGTCCAGCTACAGCACCAACGAAGAGGCAATACCGAAAGCCAGTGAAGATTGACCCAACTACAACACCGACGAAGAGGCAGGGTCTGAAGTTAGTAGGGTTGATCCAGCTACAACACCGACAAAGAGGCAGGATCGAAAGTCAGTAAATTTTGGTCCAGCTACAACACCGGCGAAGAGGCAAGACCTGAAGTAGTAAAGGTTTGACCCAACTACAGCACCGACGAAGAGGCAAGGTCTGAAGTCAGTAGGGTTGATCCAGCTACAACACCGACGAAGAGGCAAAATAAAAATTCAGTAAATTTTGGTCCAACTACAACACCCGACGAAGAGGCAAGACTAGGATTTGACCGGGGTACAACACCGACGAAGAGGCACGGTCTAATGGTGAAAGTTTTGATCCAGCTACAACACCGACGAAGAGGCAAGATCAAAATTTGGCATATTTGTTCAGTCATTCCATCAACGGAAGGACAAAATTGGATTTCAGTAACTTGGATTCTACAGCACCATCAACGGAGAAGCAGAATTGAATAACAGCAGCTCAAACCTCACTACACCATCAACGGAGAAGCAAGAATGAACAATAACTTAGAGCTTACTATGCCCTCAACAACGGAGTAAGAACGGACGACAACTTGAACCTAGCCACACCATCAACGGAGGGACAAGATCGAATAACTTGGATTCTACCACACCATCAACGGAGGAGCAGAATCTGGATAATATCAACTCAAACCTTCTACACCATCAACGGAGAAGTAGGGATGAACTGTAACTTGGACCTTACTACGTCCTCAAAGACGAAGTAAGAACGATCAATAACTTGAACCTAGCCACACCATCAACGGAGGGACATGATCGAATAACTTGGAGTTGGATTCTACCACGCCATCAACAGAGAAGTGGAATCTGGGTAACAACAACTCAAACCTTCTACACCATCAACGGAGGAAGAGGAATGAACAGCAACTTGAACCTTACTACGCCATCAAAGAAAGAGTAAGAACGATCAATAACTTGAACTCACCCGCACCATCAACGGAGGGACAAGATCTGATAACTTGGTCTCAACCTCTCCATCAACGCAAGAGGTGAGATTATATATCTGTAATTCGAACCTTGTTACGCCATCAACGGAGAAACAAGACCGGATGAAAATAGCTTAGACACAACCACTCTATCAACGCAAGAGGCTGGACCGGACAGCTACGATTTATACCTAACCTCTACATCAACGCAAGAGACAAGATTTGATGTCTGCAATTTGGACCTCGTTACACCATCAACGGAGGAACAAGACAGGATGAAAGTAACTTAGACCCACCACTCTATCAACGCAATGGGCGGATCGATCAGCTGCATCTTGGACTCAACCTCTACATCAACATAAGAGGTGAGATTGGATATCTGTAGTTTAGACCTTGTTACACCATCAACGGATGAACAAAACCGAATAAAAATAGCTTGGACACAATCACTCTATCAACGCAAGAGGCTGGACCGAACATCTACAATTTATACCTAACCTCTCCATCAACGCAAGAGGCATGATTTGATATATGTAACTTTGGCCTTTGTCACGCCATCAATAGAGGAACAAGATCGGATGAAAGTGACTTGGACCAGGCTACACCATAAACAAAGGAACTAGATCGGATGCTAATAACTTTGGCCTAACCATTCCATCAACAGATGGGTAGGATCGGAGGATGAAGCTTTGATTTTTTTTGATTTTTCTTAGTTTTTGATTTTTTTGATTTTTTGAATTGTTTTTGAATTTTTCTTTTTTAGCTACAACTATAAGAAAGCTATAATATCCGAGAAAGAAGTTTGGTCTAGCAGCGACACCGATGAAGAAGTAAGATCTGGATAGGGTCTGATCTGCTACACCACTGACGGAGGGACAAGATCTAAAAAATATGGGATCCACTACACCACCGATGGAGAGATGAGATCCGAGGAAAATTAAATCTTGCAACAACACAGACGAAGAGGAAAGTTCAGGAAAAAATAGGATCTGCTACATCATTGGAGAATAGTCGAGATCTAGAGAAAACTTTAATCTATTGCACCATCAACAGTAGTGCAAAATCTGAAAATAAAGAAGAACATTAATTAGTAAATGTTCAAAATTTTGCCATTGAGCTGGATGTTTGAGCTTTTCTACATATTCGGCCTTCTTCGGGGCCAAATGTTGATCATCATGTTGTTGCCCCCATGATTGAGGTTTTTCGGTCTCCTTCTTGGACTTGTTTATGTGTTCCAGCAAAAAATGAATGCATGATTCATGCCCCTAACTTTATGCCTAATGCATGATAACTCGTATGATCTTAATGAATGTGTGAATGATTTTTTTGCCCCTCAAAGGGATGCCCCTGACTTCGTTGGTCGGGTTGAGTTCCTAAACTTGTTCCGCAAAGATGCCCCCAATCTTCCTTGGCTTTGATCATCTTCTTCTATGCCCCAAAATTATTTTCATTGAAATTCGTCTAAAATAAAGCAAATTCGAAGCCTGGAGTATGTTTTCGCCTTTTCTTGAAGGATGAACGTGGTATGTTGCCCCCAATTGGGTCTGTGAATTTTTTGTGTTGGTTCACGTCAGCTTATTTATTTCGGCTTTTTAAAACTCGTCTGGAAATACTCCGTAGACATGGGGCCTTGTAGAGGCATGGTGTCTGTATGAACGCAGATGTTATTCTAAAAATGCCCATAGATTAGGCTCTAGCATAGGTTCAAGATGGTGCTAGACTTCGCTTTATCTGGTATTGCTGGCACGGGCATCTTCGAGAACCATTTCAAAACTGTGAATGTATGCATGTAGATGCAAAGTGCATGAAAAATATTAAAATGATGATGTCATGCAATTAATGCAAAATGAGTGAATTTAATATGATGTGATCAAAACAAGAAAATGAGGTCAGTCCGAATAAAAATAATCAAAATAAAAATTAAACCAGATAATAATTAATGCAAAATTACGCGTGGGGAAGGATTAGCACCCCACAACGCCCAAAATTGGTACCGCGTTGATTGAGTGTTGTCATTGCAAGAAAACAAAAATTCGATTTCTAATTTAAATTTTAATCCCAAACAAAAAAGAAGAACTGTCTAAAGAGAACTTTTCCTTATTTCCGAAACCGAGGAAGATGACACCTGAATGTGTCAGGATGACACTTCCTAGCCGATATCCAAAATAAAGTGGAAAATATTCCCTTAAATTGGCCGAGTTTAAAAAAATATATTCGAAATAAAATAAGCAAATATATATATATACAAGTTTAATAATATAATATACATATAAAATATAATGCAAAATAATAATGATAAGAAAATAATAATGTACATATATTTCATAGTATATTAAGTATAAAATAATATACATAATATGGTAAATATAATAATATAATATATAATAATAAAAAAATAATAAAATCATATTAATATATATAATAATATATACATAATAATAGTATACTTTATATACTATATGCACATACCATATATATAATATTAAGATAATAATAATAATAATAATAATAAAATTAATATATAAAAAAGGAAAATTAATAAAAAACTAAAAAATAAAATAAAATAGAAAAGGACGAAATCGCAAAGAAATGGAAACTTACGAGGACTAAATAGGTAATTAAACCATGAGATGAACCCATTTTGAAAATTCTTTAGGGGCGGAGGGACTAATTGCGTGGTTTACCCCTTTGAAAATGATAAAAATTAAATTTGGGGACTGAATTGAAAGATAATTTCAAAATGAAGGGACCGCGGGAGTAATTATTCCATGCGGATGAGGCAAAACTTAAAGGAATTTAGGATGGGGGGACCTACTAAGTAATTTAGCTATTTTTGTTTGAATTAAAACCTAAAATTTAACCTAAGCAGATTCACTTTCTTATTTGGCATTCACGCCGACTGCTTCCCTCTCCCCCTTTCTCTGTTATTTTTTATTTTCAAAACCCTAACAGATTCGAACCACCCCTTTTCTTTTTCAGATCTGAAATTTTTGGATCGACGAAAATGATCGATGCTTGACTGGAATCGTTCATCAGCGGTTCAACCTCGACCGTGGACGACGGTGGTGACACCGGTTCGAAGCTGAACCAAGGTAAAAAAACTTTTCCTTTTTGTTTTTTTATTCGAATAGAAAAAATATAATACCTTGTTTTTTTTTTTTTTTGCTTTTGAAGATTTGGATCTGGAAGCCTTATTTCTTTATTCGAAAAACTCCTCTTTTTTATGCATTCGAACTGAACTGCCTTTTTTTTACATTCAAAAGCTAGTTTTTTATTTCATTCCAAACCCTCCTCTTTACATCCGAAAACTTAAGGGTTTTTATACTCAAACTTTTAATAATAAAAGAAGATACAAGTTGTGTTTTTTTTAGTAATTTTCATATATAAAATCTGACAGATTGGGCGGTAAAAATGACGTTTTGGGCGGTGGAGAGCAGCGCGGCAGGCGAGTGGTCAAAGGGGAAGCAAAGGTGGCATGCGTGGCTGCCACAGGGCATCGAGCCGCCGCCACGCGCTGGGAGGCTAAGAGGCAAAGGGGCGACCGGTGACTTGGCATGGCAAGTGGACATTAGGTTTATCATTTTAGGTTTTTTAGGGTTAAAGGGTGTTTGAGTATTGGGCTTCATTTGTAATGGGTATAATAAATTAAATAGGCCAGGTTTTTGGGTTTGGGTCTGGCCCGGACTAAAAATGAGTACAACAGTTGTCCTTCTTTGCTAATTGTTGTGTAACAAGAATATGGTAAAAATAAAAAAGTAACCATTTTTGTCCGGTCGAGTTTAGGTCCTTCTCTGGCTACCGCTTCTTTTTTGGGCTTTTCTTAATCTTCTTTGTCGCTCTTCAAAATGGATGATTCGTAGGAGAAGTCGAAGTCTAAGCTGATCCGTTAGAGGAGACAAATCGAGTTTGGCTTGCTACGATTCTGGCGATGACGCAATGCCTGGGGAAAATTTGACCTAGCTGCAATACTTACGGAGGCAAGGTCTGCAAAACTTGATACAGCAGCAACACTGACGAAGACACGTGATCGAAAGATGAAAATTTGGTCCAACTATAACACTGTCGAGGAGGCATGACTGAAAGTTGGTCAATTTTTATACAAAATTTCATTTGCATTTTTCCTAAATGCACAGAGATTAAAGGTTTTGAGTTGCTTTTACCGGTAGCTGTTTGCTCCGAGCTAGCTGTACCATTCCCCTGACTACAGTTAGTTTATCGCGACATTAGATTTTTCAAAAGATTTATTTTCTTTTGACTATTTGTGAAAATGGATTTTTGATGAACATTTGAATTATTCGTTATCTTAAACTTTACCGTGTTTAAGCACGCTGTGCCAACTTTCTGTTGGACTTGTCAAAATAGTTTAATCTAGCTGCAACACTAACGAAGATGCATGATCGAAAGATGGAAGTTGAGATATTTGATCCAGTTACAACTCTGACGAAGAAACGGGATTTGAAAGAATAAATTTGGCCCAACTACAACACTTGACGAAGAGACAGGGCCGAATAATAGTATGGTTCGACCAAGCTACAACACCTGACGAAGAGGCAAGATCTTGAAGTCAATAGGGTTGATCTAGCTACAACACTGACGGAGATGCAAGATCGGAAGTCAGTAAATTTGGTCCAACTACAGCACCGACGAAGAGGAAAGACCGAAAGTCAGTAAAGGTTGACCCAGCTACAACACCGATGAAGATGCATGATCTGAAGTCAGTAGGGTTGATCTAGCTACAACACCGATGAAGAGTCAGGATCGGAAGTCAGTAAATTTTGGTTCAGTTACAACATCGACGAAGAGGCAAGGCCTGAAGTCAATAAAGGTTTGACCCAGCTACAACACCGACATAGAGACAGGGTCTGAAGTCAGTAGGGTTGATCCAGCTACAACACCGACGAAGAGGCAGGATCGAAAGTCAGTAAATTTTGGTCCAACTATAACAACCGACGAAGAGGAACGACAATTTAAAAATGAAGGAACTGCGGGAGTAATTATCCCATTCGGCTGAGGCAAAACTTAAAGGAATTTGGGACGGAGGGACCTACTAAGTAATTTAGCCAATTTTGTTTGAATTAAAACCTAAAATTTAACCTAAGCAGATTCACTTTCTTATTTGGCATTCACGTCGACTGCTTCCCTCTCCCCCTTTCTCTGATATTTTTTATTTTCAAAACCCTAACAGATTCGAACCACCCCTTTTCTTGTTCAGATCTAAAATTTTTGGATCGAGAAAAATGGTCGATGCTTGACTGGAATCGTTCATCGGCGATTCAACCTCGACCGTGGAAGACGGTGGTTACACCGGTTCGAAGCTGAACCAAGGTAAAAAAAAATTCATTTTTTTTATTCGAATAGAAAAATATAGTACCTTGTTTTTTTTTGCTTTTGAAGATTTGGATCTGGAAACCTTATTTATTTATTCGAAAAACTCATCTTTTTCATGCATTTGAACTGAACTGCCTTTTTTTTTTACATTCAAAAGCCATTTTTTATTTCATTCCAAATCCTCCTCTTTATATCCGAAAACTTAAGGGTTTTTATACCCAAACTTTTAATAATAAAAGAAGATACAAGTTGTGTTTTTTTAGTAATTTTCAGATTTGAAATCTGACAGATTGAGCGGTGAAAATGACGTTTTGGGCGGTGGAGAGCAGCGCGGCAGGCGAGTGGTTAGAGGCTAAGCAACGGTGGCGCGCGTGGCTGCCACGGGGCTTCGAGCCGCAGACGCTGGGAGGCTAAGAGGCAAAGGGGCGACGACCGGTAACTTAGCAGGGCAAGTGGATATTAGGTTTATCATTTTAGGGTTTTTTAGGGTTAAAGGGTGTTTGGGTATTAGGCTTCATTTGTAATGGGTATAATAAATTAAATAAGCCTGGTTTTTGGGTTTGGGTCTGGCCCGGACCAAAAATGGGTACAATAATATATTTTAGATTAAGTTTTTATACTTAATGACCCTATTTTCATTCTCAAAATAACCCACCCTAACATTTTAAGTTCATAATTAATGAAGTTTGATTGAATTAAAAAATGAATTTCAAACTAATAATTTAATAAATTAACGATTATACTAAAAAATTTGAGTTTGAGATAATACGAATTAAATTTTATTTTTTATCGAATGATATTTTATTTTCTTTAATTTTAATTGAGTATGTTTGGATAATGTAATTTAATTTTTTTAATTGTATTATTTGTTCTAAATTGTATTTAAAAAAAGTATGAATATGAATCTGAGTACTATGTGACCCGGTTAACGGGTACATAAATTTCATGGGCAGAAACAGTGACCGCTTTTTCTATTATCCGATGAATAGGTACCCTGAATCTTGTATCCAAACACCGACAGGATATTGAGCAGGTGAGACAGAAATCATAGAGATATAAAGGGGCCATTTTGAAAAAGAACAAAAAAACACAGTATTGCAGCCAAAAGATAAGGATTCTACTGTGAAAGCACATTTGCCAAATTAATAAATAATCTAAAAAGAGTAAGTGCATTGGTTACTCAATCAAACATCATCCATGCGCTGTGTCAGGTATTGTCTGTATATACCAATCAGTTAATTTAATTGGTAATCAACTTAATATTGTTTAAGTAAATTTTAAATTTTATGTGTATACAATTTTCGTTAAAATATTTATCCATTAAAATTAAATATGAGATATGAGTCGGTCCGATTTAGTTGTGGTAAAATCCTAAAGAATTAGGAGAACAACAGAAAAAATATTGTTTGTGTATACTTATTTAATTATAGATTTTATAATAAACATGTCACTTTTCTTCAAGTTATTAATATATCATTTAATTAATATATTGTTAAAAATATGCTATTGATCATTAAATATTAAATGAGAATAGTGACGTGATATGATATAATAACAATTTTAGTCTTCGAAACTTATACAATTTATTAATTTGATTTTTAATTCGAAACTATTCAATAAATTTAACCTTCCATATTTAAAAATTTCTTTATTTTAGTATTTATTCTTCTCCCAAAAATGTTATATCAATTTCCTATTATTTTTATAGTATAATACAATTTAACGATATCTTGTTGTTGCTTTAAGCAGAATGCAATCATTCAGCTCATGTTTTGGTCTGATAGGCTCATTTGGTTTGACAATATTACAAAAAAAATCAATGTAGACACTCATTTTTGTCCAGATCTGTTAATGTATTATAATGTCATTAATAGTGTTATTAAGTGTGTTGATATGTTATCTAATATATAGGTATGTGCCTCGTATATGTATTACATTATACATGTCTATTGTACGTACATGTACATATATACGTCTAGTTTGTGTGCATAATGCGTTGCTACTATTTTAATATCAATGAGTAATATTTTTCTTTGAATATTTTATGTTGTACGTGAACATTTTTATGAAGGTGGGTATATGTCGTTATTATTAATATATTACTAGTTATTATTACTAATATATCATTTTGTTATTGGGTATTAAAAGTATAAACAAATCCAATATAATTAAAAACTCATATATTAAGTGTCCAGTCCTTACACAAATATTAGACCCAAATATATAATTACATAGGCCCAACCGGCCAAGCCCTTCTGATAAAACTCTAATGCTAAAAAACTTAAAAAATATATTAACCCTAATCTATTTTTTTCTAACAGTCAACATCATCCTAACCGTTGGATCAAGATTTGATCCAACGATCCAGAACGATCCAGATCAAGTGAAGACCCTCCAGCTGACGTGTGTGCGATACACTCCCCGGACCGCTCGTCTCTCACGCACGAGTACAACACACGCGCGAGACCGTTCCCTCTCCCATGCGCCATGTGGCAAGATCTCGTGCAGCCTCGTTCTTCGTCCAGATCAGATTTTGGCCGTCTATCCTCGAACAACCTCAGCCGTTGGATCAGTTCTAATCCAACGGCCGAGGTCAAATCTAGCTAAAATGACTTTTCGTCTCTCTTACCCCGATGGCAGCCACTCCGCCGTACCGCCAGCTCCTCAACCACCAAGCATGCGCACAGAGAAAAGAGAACGAATGTCAGTGTATCATTACAAACTTCATGATGGCCATTAATTGTTACTCAACCATGTAAAAAAGGCATAATATAAAGAGAAAAGCATGTAAATTATATCTGTAACTCGAATTTTCAGAAGATGAAATAAAAAAACAGAAACCAGAGCTTTTCCTGGTAATCTCCTCTCCCTTTTATTTCTCATGTATGTAATCTTAAACTAAAAAAGAGTAAAGAAGAGAGAGTCAAAAAAGTTTGCCTAGGGGTTCAATCCCCCTTCCGCCGGTAATAGTCCCTCGATCTCCGATCGACTGTGGTGAACCGGTGAGGGTCGAACTTCTTGGTAAAAAAAGGTTAGTTTCTATTCGGGTTTCGAAAGAAGGGAAAGTTTTAAAAAATATATATATTAAATAAAGGTTTTTGGAGTTGTTTTTGAGCCGAAAGGTGGGTGGTTGACGACAGCTTGAGGCGGCCGGTACGGCCAAGCCTCGCCGAGACCAGAGGACCACGACGGCTTTGGGGGTGTTGAACTTAGGGTTTCAGTTTGGTTTAAGGACATAGAAAAGGGGGAAAATATTTTAGGGATGAAAAAATTTTAGCCAAAAAATTTAAAACAAGGCCCGGGGGTTTATAGAGTTTAATGAAAAAACAAATGGTCAAATACCCACTTTAGTCCATCCGTCCCAGTTAAATAGCACAAATAGGGTTTTCGCGTGGACAAATCACATCATGGGTCCCTGGATGTTTTTCAAAAATTTTGATTTCGTCCCTCAATCTTTGGATATCAGACTTCAAAAGAGGAAATTACCTTTGAAGTCCCTCCGCACTTTTGAAAATTTCAAACCTTCATTGCCGCACGATTTATTTACTCACTTAGTCCTTTCATGTTTTAATAAGTTTACAATTCAATCCTAAATTTCTGTTTTATTATTTTAAGGGAAAATTACCGTTTGGTCCTCCGTTCTTTTCACAGTTTCTCAATCAGGTCTTTTTCAATCAATTTTAAAATTCCTTTCATGGGTGAATTTCTTTTTAGTCCTTATTCTTTAAATCTCATTTAATTCTAGTTTTAATTTATATATATTTGTTGATTATATATATATATATATATATTTTCATGAATAATTTTATTTTATTATGTTACTACTTCTTGTTAATATATTGATTCTTATTCCTTACATTCAATTTGTGTGTTTTTCTTGTGTATTTTTACATGTACATATTTGTTCATCCTTTATCCCTTATGATATATTTTTATTTAATATATGTTGCTAGTATTATTTGTTTAATTTTTGGTATTATGACATGTATATTGCATATTATGTATTATATGTATATATTACATATTGTGTTATCTTTATATATTAATGTATAGTATCATATGTTGTACATATTATGTTCATACATGTAGGGTTGGTTTATTTTATTTTGCATTTACCTTTCAGTATATGTATTTGTTGTTTTTACTGATATTTGTTTACTTTTATGTATTTTAATCTTAATATGTCATGTTTATATCTTATCACACAGTTCTAGGCCTTTTGTCCCGATATTCTAGTGAGAGTGTCATCCCGACCTCTGGGTGTCATCTCCTTTGGTACCGTAGATCGAGGCAAATTTTTAACATTCGAAACATGTTTTTAGGAATTAATTATTAAATTAAATCAAATTTTATTTTCCTTTATAAATACGATATGAGCCCATTAGGTACCAATTTTGGGCGGTGTGGGGTGCTAACCCTTCCCCATCCGTAACCGACTTTCGAACCCAAATTTTTGAATCTCTTGTTTTATTTTCGGTGTCCGGTCTACCTAATCCAAGTGACCGATGGCGACTCTATATTTAAAAAAAATATAATACGAGTTTTCTTAAAATTCTTCTTTCTAAAATAACTTTTTAATAAAATTATTATTTTAGGAAAAAATAATAGCTATAGCATGGCGACTCTATTGGGGACCAAGTTTTATTTTTCAAAAATAAAAAATGGGTTAAGCCATAATTAGATTTGAATCGTAATTATTCAAAAAAAATTAATTCAGTTTAATTTAATTTTTAATTCCCAAGTCTTGTTTTTTAACATCATACAGTAGTCTTAGAACCTTTAGGAGGAGAGGTTACTTCGCTTCGTGGGGTTTTCGCTTCCGTACAGTATTGTAGTTCATTTTAGGAGTTCGGTCCTTATATTTCGTGAGGTTTTTACCTCCGTATGGTATAAGGGTCACATTCTCTCGAATCGATGTCCAAGCGACAGTTCGAGTACCGTTCTCTTTAGAACCAAACCTCATATAGTGAACCATAGAGCTTACCTTTTAGAGCCTTGTCGTTATGCTGCCCGTTTAGGAGCAACCCTGATAAGTCTTTTTTATTGTTGCTATACGTACATTCTATATGCTTTTAAATGATTGCTTTATTTTATTGTTGAGCATTTAACTCATTTAATTTATTTATTTGATTATTTCACCATACTGACTTGTTTTTATTTGTTGTTGCTTTTTCCTTTCTCTTTATTCTTTACATGTAATTTGCATATCATGTCAGTGAGGTGTTGATTCGAAAAAGGTTCACTTTAGAAGGCATTCAACATGGAAGAGAAGTTCTGTCATGTCAAAAGCAGTAAAGCTACATTATGGGGATGGTCTGAATGAATACAGATAGAAAAATGAGATAGCTTGACAGCCGAGCAAGTGTCATAAATCACCGGGTGCACTTCGATTGTTTCCAAACAGAATGATCTTCACGAGTTAAAGGAGGTATGGCAAGGGTGGGATTCAGATATGAAATAAGCATTCCAGCAAGAGTTCGGTGACATAGCTCTTTTACTCGATGTTCAGAACGACCAACAATTATTCAGGGCTTTGACGCAGTTTTGGAACCCAGGGTACAGTTGCTTCACTTTTGGAAAAGTAGATATGACTCCCACTATAAAAGAATATACCGCTTTACTCTGGTGTTCAAAGATCAAAGCAGGAAAAGTCTATGTCAAACCTAAAGATCCACCATCGTTTGTAGAAAATTTAATTGATATCACTAGGATGAGCAAAGAGTGATTTCAGAGAAAGATTGGAAAAAAGGGAAGACTGATTGTATTGCTTGGACTCATATCTGAGACTTGATCCCTCTACATCTTGATCCACTTAAGAAGAGGTACTTGTTTGCTTTTAGCATCTATGAGATGGTTATCTTTCCAAAGGTTTTGTGGAATATAGATTACGCCACGGAGAATTTGTTTGAAAAGCTCAATAAGGGTATTAATTCAGCACAAACTATTTTAGTAAAGACTTTTCGGTCACTAAATGCATGTAGAAGAGCGGGGGAAGGTCGATTCTTAGGGTGCGTCCCATTATTGGAAATTTGGATTTGAAGTCACTTTTGGGGTTTGAAGTTTTCCTATCGAATGTGTCTCAACACTTTTTCTCCTATACGTGTTTTTCTAGAAGAATATCAGGCAGAAACCATGACAGAAGAATAATGGATGGCCGCTTTTCGAGACCTTCGAGATGACACAGTTAGATGGAAAGTTCCATGGCTGCACTTTGGTGAATTTCTCTATCGTTGCGGAGAATACGATTGGGTACCCTTGCTCGGTATCTGGGATGGAATAGATATTGTCCTTTGCTTATGTCTCATCAATACGGATCGATACAATTTATTCTCGCTACTCGTGGTCTGAGCACTTCTTATTTCGAGCACCAAGGTCGAGGTTATAAAACAAATGTCCAAAAAATGAGTCGCTCCTGGAAGAATATGCATATGGTTGAGGTTTTCAAAGATGATTCGCCGTTTACTCCAAATTATGAGCAGTGGAGACTCAACCGGTTTAATGATCACATTCTTTCTACAAACCAAGGGAATGTTTGACCTCTGGAGGAAAACATGAGGGACACGCCTTCAGATTTGGAAAGAGCTAGAAGAGCTCATGAAAAAGAGGTTCGAGCCTTAGAAAAATGTATTTCCAGTCTTAAAACGGCAAATTATTTGGCCCCAGTAGATGTAGAAAAGTACAAATCTCGAGAGAAAGATATTCTGAAACAAAAGAAAATACTTGAAGAAGATCATGATGACCTGAGAAAAGAATGGCTGAAGTTAAAATAGAACATGCGAAGGAATGGTCTAGGAACTACTGCCAAAGAATTGACAAGTAAGCTCGTAAAAGCCGAGAAAAGAACAGATAGTTATGCTCGAAAATATGAATTCAGCCAGAAGCAAGTTGAAAAAAAGACAAAAGAATTAAAAGCTGTCACTCAAGAGCTAGCTACTTATCAGACTCGAAATCAAGGATTAAAAACTCAAAATGAGGAGCTCGAAGCCCAAATGATGCAATTAGAAGGCCTCCTACAGGAATATCGAACCCAAGACAATGTGGTTACTTTAAAGTTGGCTAGAAATGAGAATGAATTATTGAAAGCAAAAGTAAATGAGCTTGAAGCCGCTCTACACGACTGTAAGGAGAGGCTTGCCTCTTTTGAAGGAGCCTTACAAGAAGATAATCGTCAAATAGTTTATGAACTTCAACAAGCAGGCCAACTGATTCGAGATTAGTATAGATCAATGATGGACGTTATGGTACAAGCATAGATGGTGGCTCGACACATCCAGGGTTTGGCAAGAGAGGCACATGAATTGTGCACATGTGTTAGTCCTGAAACAACATTAGGGTCTCGAGTTCAAGTTTTGCTTCAAGAAGTTGAGGTTTTTGGAATAGAAGCTATACGTTATCTATAATGTGTTGTTAATGCTTTTTGTAATCATACCTCTTCATCTAATGAAAGTCTTTCTAAGAACTATCTAAGAATCAACGCATCTAATGAATTCATACAAGCATCACATTCATTTAATTGTTTATCTTGCATACATTATCATGAACAAACGAATTAATCACAGAAATGTTATGACAGAAGCATTAACACCGAAACCGCAAACATTCTGCATCAATATGGTACCTGTTTACAAGTCAAAATAATGAAAGATAGAGTAGCTAACTTAGAACAAGGACAAATGGATCTGGAGGCTCGTTTCAGTTGGACAGAGCAAAGTATTAGTAAACAAATCTCCTACTCACAAGACATGATCTTATCTAAGATATCTGCAATGCTCGAAGGAGATGGTGGGAAGAAAAAAACTTTAGATGATGTCATTCAAGAGACAGAAGGTACCACATCTCATGTTAAGGTTTAATTAGAGACATCAAGAAAGATGTATATCAATACCATGGGGGTACCTGCCAACCACCGGGTGGAGACATCTGTAAGACAACCAATTGATCTAGAGGCCGACCATGATGAGGAAGTACCAAATTTGAATATGATGGAAAAAGTCAGAACTGAAGTAGAAAAAAAGTACGAAGAAAGACTTCGCTTGCTAGAAGAGCAATTAAAAGCTATGCAATGATCATGTGAGCCTGGGGACGATGCTTGCGACTTAAGTCTTGTGGCAGATCTGGTCCTTCCGCCAAAATTTAAAGCTCCGAATTTTGACAAGTACAATGGGACTACTTGCCCTTCGGCCCACATAACCATGTATTGTAGAAAAATGGCAACTTTCATAAACAATGAAAAGTTGCTAATTCACTGTTTTCAGGACAGTTTAATTAGGTCAGCAATTCGTTGGTATACTCAGTTGAGTCGGGCTAATATTAAGTCATGGAAGGACCTCTCTAAAGCTATTGTTGAACAATATAAACACGTTTCTGACATGACTCCTAACCAGATCATGCTAGAAGGAATAGAGCAACGAACAAGCGAGAGTCTGTGACAATACGCCCAGAGGTGGCGTGATTTAGCTGCTCAGATTCATTCGCCCATTCCTGAGCACAAGATTACACCCATGTTTGTCAACACTCTCGGGGGGCATTGTTTGACCGATTGATTAATAATACCACTCAGACCTTTGCCGACTTGGTAAGAACATGATAATCAATTGAAGTAGCAATAAAAAGTGGTAAAATTGACAGTGGGGAGAATTCTTGGAAGAACTATAAGAAAAAGATAATGAGGTGAATAATACTAGCACCTACAATATTCCGGCGAACATCACCATTTCTCAATCGTCGGCTACTGCTGGAAATGTACAAGGCTCTAACTAGAAAGAAGATAGGACCCCCCAAAAAGGAGAAAGAGAAGTTGTCCATTACCCCTTACCAGTGTCATATACAAAGCTGTACTCTTAGCTGTATAAGGCCGACTTGGTCCGACCATATTATGTCACTCAATTCAAACCGCCTTTCCCTTCTTGGTATGATAAGAAGGCCCATTGTGACTACCACACTGGTGCTCCAGGTCACTCGACAGAAAATTGCCTTGCCTTTAAAAAGTTTGTTCAAAACTTGATTAATACTGGAGTTCTAAAGTTGGATGACCCGAGTGTGGCCGCCAACCTATTTCCAAACCATGGAGGACACATTGTGAATGCTATCGAAGAAGAAGGTGATAGAAGAACGAAAAAGGGTAACTGAAGTTAAATCCCCACTCATATGGGTGTTCCAACAGCTATGCATGGCACGTGTGATAAAGGAGGGTATGGAGTTAGTGCTAGAAGGTTGTGGGCCATACTGCGAGTATCACTAGAAAAAAGGGCATGATATCCAGCAATGTGAAGAATTCAAGCAATTGGTCTAAAGATTGATGGAAAATAAGGAAATAGAATTTTTTGAGAAAGAAGAGGGAATGAAGAAATTGGACGTATGCGCATCAGATAACCCCAACATCAAGTACAGGGTAGGCAGGTCGTTCGTCATTTCAACTAAACTAAAAGAGAGGGGTTCATCCCATGAAAAAAGCTCGAAAGCAGTTCTTAAACTTGTTATTTCGGCTCCAACTCCATTCCTATTTAAAGACATACGGAGAGTTCCTTGGAATTATACCGCCAATGTGTCTGTGTCGGAAGAATTAGAACTTCAGGAGAAGAAGGAGTCGCCTACAGAAAAAGATCCCACACCAAAAGAAGAATCATAGGGGTTGAAAGAGGAAGATGTGAGTGAGGTGGGCCATTTTACCAGAAGTGGCCAATGCTATTCCCCGAAGGCTTTGAAAGCTGAAAAGAATAAGGAAAAAGATGAGACGATGGTTTCTGAAAAGATATTTGGTGAGAAACCCCTTCCAAAAATTAACGAGCCGATAACTGAAACGCAAGCGCAAAAATTTCTGAAGTTCTTAAGGCATAGCGAATATAGCATCGTAGAACAACTTCGCAAGTAGCAAACAAGGATTACGGTGTTTAAACTACTTTTAAGTTCGGAGAAGCATCGTGATGCATTATTGAAGGTATTGAATCAGACATTTGTACTAGATGACATCTCTGTGGCCAAGTTGGATCAAATAGTAGGACGCATCACTGCTGACAATTACATCACGTTTAGTGACGATGAAATCCTAGAAGGAGGCATGGGATCCACGAAAGCTTTAAATATCACCACCCATTGTAAGGGTTATGTCTTGCCAGGTGTGCTTATTGACAACGGGTCTGCACTGAATGTACTGCCAATGGCAACTTTGCAAAGGCTACCGGTAGATAGTTCTCATATGAAACCGTGTTACAATTCTGTAAGAGCCTTTGATGGGAGTCAAAGAGAGGTGATGGGAAAGATAGAGGTGTCTTTACTGATAAGGCCAGTAGAATGCACAATCAATTTTGTGGTAATGGATATTAAGCCCACGTATAACTACTTACTGGGAGGTCGTGGATCCATTCTGCTGGCGTGGTTCCCTCATCACTGCACCAAAAGCTGAAATTCATAATTGAAGGCAAGTTGGTCAGTGTAAGAGCCGAACAAGAGATTATAGCTTCGGTAACATCCAATGCCCCTTTCATTCAGAATAATGAAGACGCGATAGAATGCTCTTTTCGGGATTTAGAATTTGTGAACACCACATTTGTCACAGAAGGGAGTAAGATCCCTCACCTCAGGTTGTCCAACTACACCAAAATGACTGTCCGAGAGACTTTGGGACATAGAGCTAGAACCAGAAAAGGTATTGGGAAGGATCTGCAAGGAAGTCTATGCGCCAAGCCTGTTGTTATCAAGAAAAATAGATTTGGGTTAGGTCATAAACCCAACATGTTATGAATGAGAGAAGAATACAGGAAGAGAGGGGAACAAAGAAAAGCTAGGTTCAAGGGAGAAGATATCCCATGAAAGCCCATGATTTTCCCTTCTTGATGGATGTCTTTGTGTTTGGTGGCATTGTCAATCCCATACGAGGAATACTTAAAGCAACCCAACAAAGTGATAGGCTTAACAAGGAGGAATTATTCAGTGAGTCGCTGGAAGGGATGCTGATCAACATGATATCAGATAATGAAGGAGGCAACAAGTTCTTAGCTAGGATTCGCCCTTGTCTTCCAGGCGAGACGCTAGACAACTGGAGCAGTATTGATTTACCTATAGTTTTTAGGATGGGATCAGAGTAATGCTCTGAACAAACTTTTTTGCTTCTGCCCGCGAGCATTAGGGATCTTTTGTATAAGGGTTACTATGTTAACCTGCTTGTTTTAAATAAAAATGATGTTTTTATGTCTTCTCAAGTGGTGAACATTTCAAATATATTATGTACATATATACATTCACTTTCTATTTCATACAAGTTTCCATTCTTTATCCCAAACATATTTGTTCTTTTCCTTAATGTAGGGTCCTTACGGGTAACTGTATGAATGATTCTGAATCTGATCCCAAGATAGATTTGATCAGCCTGCATGTTCGATAGAGGCAGATGAAGTAGAAGGTGAAATAGAATATGAAATCCCAGAAGAATTGCTAAGGATGATGGCAAGCGAGGAAAAACAAATACTACCATATTAGGAAGAAATAAAAACTCTAAATTTGGGAACTAATGAGGGGATGAGAGAAATAAAGATTGGTACCACCCTCTCCCAATAGAACATACATAACTTAATCACTCTACTACAAGAGTTCAAGGATGTGTTTTCCTGGACGTACCGAGACATGCCAGGGTTAAATACAGACATTGTGGTGCATAAACTGCCGATAAGAACAGAATTCAAACCAGTCCAGCAGAAGCTCAAAAGAATGAGAGCTGACATGTTGTTAAAAATTTGAGAAGAAGTAAGGAAGCAATTTGATGCCTGCTTTTTGAAAGTAGACAAGTATCCAGAATGGGTCGCGAATATAATCACGGTTCCTAAGAAAGATGGAAAGGTTCGGATGTGTGTAGATTATAGGGACCTTAATAAAACGAGCCCCAAAGATAATTTTCCCTTACCCCACATTGACACCTTGGTTGACAATACAACTGGACATGCATGGTTCTCTTTCATGGATGGATTTTCTGGATACAATCAGATAAAGATGCACCCAGAGGATGTGGAGAAGACTACGTTCGTGACCTTGTGAGGGACGTTCTGTTATAAGGTGATGCCTTTGGACTTAAAAATGCTGGGGCAACTTATCAGTGAGCATGGTAACTCTCTTCCATGATATAATGTACAAAGAGATCGAGGTGTGCGTGGATGATATGATTGCCAAATCTCGAACTGAGGGGGAACACATTCAGCACCTAAGAAAGCTCTTCCAAAGATTAAGAAAGTGTCAACTAAAGCTCAATCTAACTAAGTGTACCTTCACTGTAACATCTGGCAAGCTCTTGGGTTTTATAGTAAGCCGAAAGGGAATTGAAATAGACCCTGACAAGGTAAAAGTCATATAGAATCTTTCCCTGCCTCAAACACCAAAAAAAGTTCGAGGTTTTATGGGAATACTAAACTACGTATCCTATTTTATTTCCAGTTGACCAACAAATGTGACCCCATTTTCAGGTTGCTACAAAAAAATAACACAAAAGTATGGGATGATGAATGTCAGAAGGCTCTAGATAGAATTAAGAAATACTTGACAAATCCTCCAATTCTAGTAGCGCCAACACTAGGTAGACCATTGATTCTATACCTAACAATCTACGAGAATTCGATGGGTTGTGTGCTGGGATAGCATGACGAGTCTGGAAAAAAAGAAAGATCTATCTACTATCTGAGTAAAAAATTCACCGATTGTGAAACACGGTATCCGACAATACAGAAGCTGTGTTACGTTTTGGTATGGGCTACAAAGAGACTCAGACAGTACATGCTATATCATACCACCTGGCTAATATCCAAGTTGGACTCATTAAAATTCTTTATGGAATCTCAGTGCTAATCAGAAAGATTACCCCGATGGCAAATATTGTTGTCTGAGTTTGACATCGTGTATGTGAATCAGAAAGTAGTAAAAAAAAGTGCCATAGATGATTTCTTAGCAAGTCGTGCCTCTGATGATTATAAATCCTTAAATTTCATTTTTCCTGATGAGGATCTGATATGCATAGTGACTGGAGAGGAGATTACCTCCGAAGAAAAATGTTGGAAGCTTTATTTCGATGGGGCATCCAATGCTTTAAGTCACGGGATAGGGGCAGTATTGATTTCCCCAAATGATGTCTACTACCCCTTTATGAGCCGATTAAATTTCTTTTGTACAAATAATATAGTTGAGTATGAGGTTTATGTCATGTGACTGTATGCAGCTATTGAAAGAAGGGTTAAGGTACTTCGAGTTTTCGGTGATTCGTCCTTAGTAGTCTACCAACTTCGAGAAGAGTGAGAAACAAGAGATCTTAAATCGATCAAGTATTTCAATCTAATTCAAGAGCTAATTAAAGAATTTGAGAGGGTTAGTTTTACCTACTTTCCGATGGAGGATAACCAAATGGCAGACGCTCTGGCAACCCTGGCTGCGATGTTCAAGTCTAATACAAAGGCAGAAATGAGACCGATTAGAATGTAGATTTTTGAGATGCCGACTCATTGTTGTAGCTTGGAGGAAGAAGTGGATGGCAATCCATGGTACCATGATATCTTGCAATATATTAAGTTCTAAGTTTACCCGGAAGGAACGAATGAGAATGATAAAAGGACTATCAGAAGAATGGTCGTTGGATACGTCCTGGATGGTGAAGTCTTATATAAAAAAGGCCGAGATCAGGTGTTGTTGAGATATATAGATGCCCGAGAAGCTAAAAATATTCTCACGGAAGTACATGGTGGGTTGTGTAGAACACATGCTAGTGGTTTTTCAATAGCCCAAAAAATCATGAGATACGGTTATTATTGGTCAACCATGGAAGGGGACTATATTGATTATGCCAAAAAATGGCATAAGTGTCAGATATACGCTGATAAGATCCATTCATTGCCACTACCGTTGCATACCCTGAATGCACCTTGGCCTTTCGCGGCATGGAGAATGGACGATATTGGGCAAATTCACCCGAAAGCTTCTAACGGGCATCGCTTTATTTTGGTGGCCATTGACTATTTCACTAAATGGGTAGAAGCAGCTTCCTATGCCAGTGTCACGAGGACCACAGTGTGTAAGTTCCTGAGAAAAGAAATCATTTGCCAATATGGGTTGCCTGAAAGAATCATCACTGATAAAGCTTTCAACCTGAATAACAAAATGATGACTGAGGTGTGTGAACAATTTAAAATAGCGCACCATAATTCTACCACTTATCATCCTAAGATGAATGGAGCGGTGGAAGCAACGAATAAAAATATTAAGAAGATTATAGCAAAAACAATAAACACTTTTAAAGACTGGCATGAAAAGTTACCATTTGCTTTGTTTGCCTACTGAATGTCTGTACGCACATCAACATGGGCAACACCATATTCTTTGTTTTACGGTACAGAGGCCGTACTACCCATCGAAGTAGAGATCCCATCATTCCGGGTTCTAAATGAAGTCAGGTTGGACGAAGCTGAATGGGTGCAAGCTAGGTTCGATCAGTTGAATCTCATTGAAGAGAAGAGGTTGAGAGCTATCTGCCATGACCAAATGTATCAGAAAAGAATGATGTGGGCTTATGATAAAAAGGTTCGTCCACGAGAATTCTAAAAAAGGGACTTAGTGCTAAAAAAGATTTTGCCAATTCAGAAGGATTTTCGAGGAAAATGGATGCCTAATTGGGAAGGGCCATATGTCGTCAAAAAAGCCTTTTCTGGTGGGGCGTTGATCTTATTAGATATGGACAGGGATGAGTTGAACAATCCAGTGAACTCAGACTCGGTCAAAAAGTACTATGCCTGAAGAAACAAAAAACGAAAAGGAAAAAAAAGAAGAAAAACAAAATAAAAAAACAAAAAAGAAAAAAAAGAAAAAAGAGAAGAAATGAAGAGTTCAAGATGAAAACCCAAAAAGGGCATTTTGAAACCAATGGAGGATTTGAGTTGAAAACCCGTAAAGGGTGGCTCAAAGGAATTTTGAGATTAGGCATCCGGCAAACAAACCCTTTTAGAAGTAAAGATGACTCTGTTAAGAGCTTCAGGCAAAGATTCTACCTTGGTCGATGGGCTCACGCATCATTCATGCAGACAATACCTAAGAGACATATTTTTTCTCTTGTTTTATGTTTGCCATGACGTTTGATAAATCATTCCCTAGTGCATCAATTTTAATAAAACACTATTTTGTTCATTCCCTTATTCTTTCTATAAGCATCCTACAAGTAAGTTAACATAGTTTTGTGATAAGCAAAAGATTTCTAAGCATTACTATGTTATAACCTTTAAAGTACAGGTAATACATGGGAAGAACTGATAAAAGGTTCCCATGAAAAATGTGCCAGGGACTGCCTTGAAGAAAATTCAAAGCACCAAGAGATGAAAACTTGTCCGACTATAGAGAAACTCAAACTTGACAAAGAAAAATAGAAGAATCACAAGGGGTTCGAGGTGAAAACCCGAAAGGGCACCAAAAAAGCACAAAAAAACATAAAAAACATAAAAAGAAGAAAAATAAAAATAAAAAAAGAAGAAAAAAACAAAAAAAAATGAAAAAAACCAAAGTGAAAACCTGAAGAGGGCGCTTTGAGAAAAGAATTCTAAAGTAAAAACCTAAAAATGCGCTTTAAGACAAGGCTTGCAATCTCTGAAGGGATACGGTCGAGGTGGTTGAACTCGAACGTGAGATAGGGTACCGATACCACAGAGAATGAGAAGAAGGAAAAAGGGGAAGAAAACCAAGAATGGTCAACGAAAAATTAAAGTATCTGAACAGTCATAAGACGTCATTATCCATGCATCATATAGCTTAGGCATCCCTAAGTTAGGAGCATACTAACTTATATCATTCGAATATTTCATCTACAGGTACTCAGGAATCAGTAAAAATTAGTTTGTTGCTTTGCAAAGAGGAGGAAGGTCTCGTTAAGAGTCAAGAGAGTGTTGCACGTACCCGAGTATTATTCTATTTTTGATGCCAAAACAATCAGAAATTGGGGCATTACTTCAAAATATTCCATTTCTTCACCCTTCTAGGAAGTATTAGTAATTCTTGATGCTCGCACCATCAGAAAATGGGGAGCCGTGTTTGAAGACAAAGGTTCTATATAGGAAGGACTCATACCTTCAAAATTCCAAGACGAAAGTTCTATAGAGGAAGAGCTAGTAATTCTAAGATTTCAGAGTAAGAGATTCTATATAGGAGGAACTCATAACTCTGAGCAAAAGGTCCTATATAGGAAGAGCCTCTAGCTCAAAAGACTTTGAAGCCAAGAGTTTTATATATGAGAAACTAGTGCTTCCGGATTTCAAGGTTAGAGATTCTATATAGTAAGAACTCTTAACCCGACAGATCCACCCATGAGATTCTATATAGAAAGAATCTGCAGCTTTAATAGCCAAATGTGAAAAGTTTTGTAGCGGAAGAACTCATAACCCGAAGACTTTTCGCTAAGAACGAGTTAAAAATTCTATATAGGAAGAATTTCTTGCTCCAAGGCTTCAGGTGAATGAAGGGCAAACTGGTTCCATACGAGAGGAACTCATAGCTCTGAATTCCCCAAGCAGGGAAGTAGGACAAAAAATGAGTGCTTTTGATCTTTGCTTTGTTCTTGTTTTACAAGAACAAGTTAAGAGGGGCAGCTGTAGACACTCATTTTTGTCCAGATTTGTTAATGTATTATAATGTCATTAATAGTGTTATTAAGTGTGTTGATATGTTATCTAATATATAGATATGTGCCTCGTATATGTATTATATTATATATGTCTATTGTACGTACATGTATATATACACGTCTAGTTTGTGTGCATAGTGCGTTGCTACTATTTTAATATCAATGAGTAATATTTTTTTGAATATTTTATATTGTACGTGAACATATTTATGAAGGTGGGTATACATCGTTATTATTAATATATTACTAGTTATTATTATTAATAATATATCATTTTGTTATTGGGTATTAAAAGTATAAAAAATCCAATATAATTAAAAACCTATATATTAAGTGTCCAGTCCTTACACAAATATTAGACCCAAATATATAATTACATAAGCCCAACCGGCCAAGCTCTTTTGATAAAACCCTAATGCTAAAAAACTTAAAAAATATATTAACCCTAATATATTTTTTTCTAACAGCCACCGTCATCCCAACCGTTAGATCAAGATTTGAACCAACAGTCCAGATCAAGTGAAGACCCTCCAGCTGGCGCTCGTGCGATACACTCCCCAAACCGCTCATCTCCCACGCGCGCGTACAATACACACGTGAGACCATTTGCTCTCCCATGCGTCATTTGGCAAGATCTCGTGCAGCATCGTTCTTCGCCCAGATCAAATCTTGGCCGTCTATCCCCGAACAACCTTAGCCGTTGGATCAGATCTGATCCAACGGCCGAGACTAAAACTGGCCGAAATGACTTTTCGTCTCTCTCACTCCGATGGCAGCTACTCTGCCGTACCGCCAACTCCTCAACCACCAAGCATGCGCTCAGAAAAAAGAGAACATATGTCAGTGTGTCATTACAATCAACATGATGACCATTAATTGTTACTTAACCATGTAAACAAAGGCATAATTGTTAGGATGATCAATCAATGTAGATGGTGGCCAAGAGAGGGTGAATTGGCAATTTTAAAAGTTTGGAAGCAAATGGAAATAGATAGACAAAGGGATACAATGATTTATAGTGGTTCAAGCTTCTAACAAGCTCTACGTCCACTACCTTAGCTTCCTACTAAGGATTTTCAAAAATTCACTATTGAATTCTTCCCCTTTTCTAGGCTTAGGAGGCAACCGTTACAAGTTCAAGATTTCTACCCAAAGCTTTGAACAATTCATTCTTGAATACAAAGAAAGAAATGGCAAATGAATAAAAGCCCTCATAAATGTTTGCCCAATTTACAAGAACACTCAACCCCAAACTTGAAATGAAAGATTACAATGAAATACACAAGTTGGGTACAAGGATTTGACTCTATGAGCACAAGGGTTGGATTTTGCTTGAATACTTGAATGTTGATCAATGTAGGTTCATTAGTTGTTGTTGCTGCTATGGAGACTTGTATTTATACTCTCTTATTGAATTCTAGCCGTTTGAGTGGTTGAAGTTATCAATAGAGCCGTTGGGGACCATCTTTCCCGCAATAAATACTGCTTGGTGAACAACTGTATCGGTACACAAAGGCCCGTATCGATACTTGTAACAACAAAAATATAGCTGTTGTGTATATGCGTATCGATACACGTGAGGTCGTATCGAAACGATCATAGTGTAAAATAAGGGCGCATCGAAATGACAAGAGCTGTATCGGTACGAGTTTTGCTCACTAGAATCTTGGATGAAAAATTGCATCGGTACGCCTAGGGGCGTATCGGTACGGGTTAACCGAAATTCAAAGTTGTTGATTCCAATAAACCCCTAAATTTGATGCCAAGATCTTCAAAGATCTTGACAAACAATATCGGTACGCTGAGTACCGTATCGATACGGTTAGAAATTTCTTAAACCCAAATTTCAATCCGTATCAAAACGGGTGTGATACGTATCAAAACACTAAGCTTAAAATGTTTGCTCAGATGAAGGCCGTATCGAAACAGGTAGTACCGTAAACGGTCTAAGACGTATCGATACTCTTTGCAGAATTAAATTCCAGTAGCTAAAAACCGTATCGAAACACCAAGGGGTGTATCGATACGCCTGGGCAAAAATGTGTAGTTTGGCTTGAAAGCACTTAGAAAAAAAATTGAGGTTTAAGTTTTGGACTTCAAAGAAATTTTCCTTGTCATTTTGTGATACTTTTGAATACTTAAAATTTATTTCCTTTTTCAATTTAGTCCTTAGATAATTTGTTATATCAAAATCAGACATAGGTTTTATAATCTCCTCCTTTTTTATATAACGAAACCAAATGAATTTTTTAAGTATCTTTAAAAAATATTTGAAAGTTTACTCCCCCTTAGTTTAAGACTAAAAGATTTGAAATTTTTTTGGCTCTTTAAATCATCTATCTCTTTTTGTTAGATCAAAAAAACAACATAGATCAATAGGGTATAATCATCCAAGCATTTAAAATTAGCAACATAATTATTCAAATTTAAATCAAAGTTCAAGCAACATAAGAAAATCCAACTCAAATCCTAAAAACATAAACCAAATAATACCAAAGCATAGAAGTTCATAAAAACACACAATAAATGTGCATAATTCAAATCCTAATATGATATGCTATGATATGCAAAATGCTTAAGAATCCATGCCATCGTCTCCATCATCTTCATCGTCTTCTTCTTCGTCCTCACCATCATCGTTGGCTTGTGGTCTAAGGGATTGATGTCATTCTCCATGAAATGCTGTAAGAGTGATATCCATTGAGTCTTGACGATTTTCAATGGCTGTCATTCTTTCCTCTAAGCATGTGAAGTGTGTGTCAATCGCGGCAAATCCAGAATTCATGGTGGTGTGCAAGTTGGTGAATTGTTCATCGAGGTATGCCGTGAGACCATCAAGATTTGGTTGAGCCACCGAATCTTGATAAGCTTGAGCATCTTGAGGAGCCGTCTCAGGATCGAGTTGAACACCTCTCGGGAGATCAGTGTTTCGAATCTATTCTCCATTGTAGTAGGTAAACTTTGCGCGATAGAGAGAACACTCATCAATAGGATCCGTAAAAGGTTTCGCAATGTCATAGGAACAATCGATCCCAATCTTGTGAAGGATATAGCTCAAAGTCGTACCATAAGTGAAGGATGTAACCATGGTGGTGTGGCGATGTTGGACAAAAAAGACGATCTCGGTGAACATAATCTGAGCAAAGTTGGGTCATTTCTCCTCACGAAAGCATCTAAGCCAAAAATCATCGACTTGGCGGATGGTAGAGTATTTCCCACCAGATGGACGGAACCACCAAGTGATCATGAGGTGTAGGATGCGATCATCGACATCTAGTACGATCACGGAGCCACTAAGGACATGTCCCAACTCATTCTTATCATAAATACCCGTATCCTCAAGACCCAAATAGTTTGCTAAAACGGATGAACCAATACAAAATATTTGACCCATTAAATAAGACTCAATCTCAATAACCAAGGTTTTCTTTTCATTAAAAATACACCGGACATTGGAATAAAATATCAAAACAAGGTTTTGGTATAAAATCTCGGGTATACTAAAAAAAGCCATAAACTTCCATTCGTGCATTAACCTATGATATTTAAATTTAAACCTATCGGATGATAGAAAAGGAATGGAAGTGACAGGCTCTCGCGTATTTTGTAACATTTGTATTCTTTAAAAGTTTCCATGACGTTTGGAAATTGCGGTTCATTAAAACAATTTTGATAGATGTGGGTAAGATTGGGTCTATTACCGCTATGATCGGGAAGAGGACGCGGAGGATTTGAACTGGAGGCAATGTCCCTTCGTGCTCGTTTCTCAGGGGCCATAATCTGAAAACAAATTAAACCAAAAAACAATGTATGCATAAATCAATACATTCGATCCAAAAATTAATCAAATGTTCAAGGTATTGTTTAAAAAATTATATAATATAGTTTAAAAATCTATACAAATATAAGAAAAAATTTTGGTAAAGAAAAACTTGAAAAACAGTTTCAAAAAATATACTGTATAATTTAATATTCGAACAAAAAAATTTTAGATTTGAAAAAGTTTTTACAAGAATATTGAAAACTATACTATATATACTCTAAACCCTTGATTATATTACAAAAATAGTTAGTAAATATGTACGAAAATTAAAAAAGAAAAAATTAGGGTTTATACCTTGAAGTTGAGATTAAGGGTGAATGAAGAGATTTGGATGCACAAACTTGATGATTTTAGCTTGGGTTTGATGTAAAATTCAAAAGCCCTCAAGAAATTTGAAGATTTGTGAGAGAAAAAGAGATGGATGTTGAGGTTTTTATAGAGGATTTTCGAGCTAGAGTTTTGATATAAAGATGGTATTTGAGTTAAAGTGAAAAACCCTCTTTTAATGCCCTTAAAATTGCCCAACGGCTACGCGTACCGATACGCCACATTGGCGTATCGAAACTAAGTACCGAAACGCTATAATATCCATTTCGATATGCGACCCATACCAGTACAGGGATGACTATACCGAAACGATTGTAAATGACCCGTATCGATAGGAGGTGTACCGTATTGATACGCATGTGCCAAAATTGTCAATTTTGGCTGCAGGTTGCTCAAAAATTCAATTTGAATTGAATCTAAATGCATGTAAATGATATGAGAACATCATGTATGAGCATAAATAGATTCATACTCCCCATAGCAACAAGCATATATGCATATAGGAGCAATAACACAGAAGCAATCAATCAAACAAATTTAAGCAAATTTTTAAGACCAAAAGATGGTCTAAGGGTCAAAGAAGGCAGGTTAAACCTAGCTCTCTCCTAAGAGACCAAAAACGCTCTTTGTCTAGTGGTTTGGTAAAGATGTCCGCTAATTGATTTGAGGTGTCTATATATTCTAGAACTACATCCTTTTTAAGACATGATCCCTAACGAAATGATATCTTATTTCTATGTGTTTGGTTCTAGAGTGTTGGATGGGATTCTTAGTGAGACAAATGGCACTAGTATTGTCACACCTAATGGGGATGGTACCTACATCAATTCTATAATCTAAGAGTTGTTGCTTCATCCAAAGGACTTGAGCACAACAACTTCCTACGAATATATATTTGGCTTCGGTGGTAGATAATGCTACATTGTAACACCCCGGTTTTGGGCCTACGGGTTTTGGGATGGTTTAGTCGGTCCAGTAGATCAGAATTAGAAATTCGAGTCGAATTCGGGATTTAAATTGGATTGAATATTTTATAAGGGATAAAAATATGGGAAAATAGTCTAAAATATTTATTACTTATATAAATTATTTTGGTGAAAACAATTTTGGAAAAAGAAATTCAAAAATGGGACATTTTGAGTTAGTGACTAAAACGCAAAGTTTGCAAAACTATTTTGAAAATGGGTCAAAACTTTGAATCTTTAAGGAGATAATAATCCAAAAAGGGTTTCATCATATTTCTCTATTTAATTAACTATTTTCAATTAAGTTTTTAAGAGGTATAAATAGTGGAGAGAATTAATTAAACACAATTAAGCTTTTTAAAAGAATTTCACGTAACTAACTTTGTAACTTTTCTCTCTCAAATTATCTTCAGCCAAACACATTTCCAACTTCAGTTTCTTTAGGTAAAATTAGGATTTCAAAGAGTTTTTGATTTCCAATTGTTTTATAAAGCTTTTACATCAAATACTTATTGTTTCTACCTTGATTTTCATGATTTATAAAGCAATTGAAGGGATAAATCAGCATTGGAGGTAAGGATTCGTTCTTCTCCTCTAATGAAAGGTTCTTTATTGAAATTCCTATGTTCTTGATCCATTTTATATGATTTTCATTGGGTTTTGATTAATTAAACTCATATTTATGGTTTAATTGATGGTTTATGATGAAAAATTAAAGAAATTCGTAGTGATCTATTTTTGCTGAGTTAAGGATTGGTTTATACCTTGATTTTGATGTTTAATATGATAATGAAGTGAATTTTGATGATAGAATCTCGGAATCTATTAAATCTCTAGTTTGTTAGTTTGGTAGTTGAGAGATTTTGAGGTGTTGAGGTTAATTATTGGTTGCTAGAGGTATAAGGTTGTTTTATGTTGTTGTTTTGATGTAATTGATGTTATTTGAAGGTTGAGATTCGTAGTTTTGGGATGGGTTGAGGTTTTTGGTGAATCGATGATGTTTTTGGTTTATAGGTTGTGGTGTTGTGGGGGATTATAGTTAGATAAATACTAATTGATGATTGTTGTGAGTTTGGATGCATTATAATGCATTGGATCCTCTGTTGTGGTGTGTTTGAAATAAGAGAGGTTAATCCGGAAGTGAACCTTGGTGTTGAGGAGTCACCAGAAGCTTAATTTGGCATCGGCAAGATAGGTGTTGCTTTGTCGGTGAGTGAAATGGATAAGAATAGCTTTTCAAAGATTTGAAAAGGGTTAATAGGAGTCTAGACTAGGCTTGATACGCTGGTCTAAGACTCGGAAGTAAGTAAACTAGATTTCTCTCTTGATTTCGGTTGGCAAATGATTTACGGATGCACTTGTTAAATGATTGTTTACCTCATGTTCTATGCATGAAATAAGCATGGTTTAATGCTAGAAATTGATATGAAATGATGTTAGATGCATTTGGAAAGTAATGAATGATTTTAAAGAATGTTTACGAACATGGCTTATGCATGGTTTAATGCACAATGAAATGATTTGAATAATGCATATGAAAACAGTGAGGTATGTTTATAAAAGTGGATTATATTGGCAAGTGATGAAGTAAAAATGTTATGGAAATGTTATCGGATATAATTGGCCGCCATAGGATTTAAAGTGCACTATAATAAGTCACCCGTGGTTGTAGAGGTAGTACGAGAGGTACTTACTCCGATCATGTGAACCCCAATGTTGTTGAGGTAACACTTAGAAAGCTTTTACTCCAGCCATGAGCAGTGGAGATTGATGCGTCGAGTGTGTGTACTCCAAGTTGGAGGATTAGCCTTGGTAGTGTAGATGTGGTGCACGTGTTGCACAACTCTATGTCATTGGGATGCAAGAGATTGCGAAATCTCTTGGGAAATCCGTGTATCCGATGTTAATGATGATTTATGGAAATGATGAATATTGAAATGGATCACTTGAAAGCCAATATAATGTTTTAAATTGTATCATGTTGATGGATTGTTTTGAATGACGTGATTTATGCGTGTTATACTCCTTAAGCTTTGCATATGGGATGTTATGCTTGGGAAAGCTTAAGTAGAGGGAATTGCATATAGGATTGTGCTTTGGAATCCATGATACATGTTGCATATAGTTTAATATGCTGATTTTATAAAGATTAAGTGCATGTTTTGAAAGAATGGCATGATGGTTTGAAATGGATCTAAATTGCATTGGGTGATGTTTTATATTCTAGAGCGCTCTTCACTAAGCAATGATTGCTTACGCTCTCTTTTATCATCAATGCAGATTGATTGAATGCAAGTGGCCTAGCAAGCAAGGAGGGAATTCTAAGACTTGATTTACGAAAGTATGTTTGGGTTTTAAAGTAGTAATAAAGGCAATGTGGCTTAAATGTTGTTGGGAGGGTTTGAGTGGTTACTTCTCCGTTTGTGCAAGTTTATATTGTTGTTTGGACTTGTGATAAGCTTGGTTTGTTGGATTTTGCATATGATTCATGATTTGGTTGCTTGAGTATTAAGAAGCATGCCTATAGTTACCTTTGAAGTATGATGATTGTTTCTTGATGTTTGGTTTATGGTAGTTGATGGTAAATGACCAATGATGATGTTATTTGATTGTTAGAAGCATGTTTAAGTGTTACAATTCCAAAACGAGGCTAAAAACCAGCAAATTATGACATTTCAGGCAAGGGCGTATCGATACGCCTGTGCCCGTATCGATACAGGTAAGTGTTTCCAAGCACATCGTATCGGTACACGAGTACTTGTATCGATACGGGTAAGTACACCTCAGGCTTAGCGTATCGGTACACGGGGGACTGTATCGATACGGGTCTACAATTTTAAGCATAGCGTATTGATATTCGAGGAGGTGCATCAATACAGTTTTGAGCTACTGGAATCCAGAGTTTTTGCGAATGCTCAGGCTTATCGATACACCTGCCCGCGTATCAATACGGGCAGTGGTTAAGTTGGTTGAAAGTATGTTTTAAGGTTTCTAATTTCTCCCGTTTTAGTCCCTGATTGTTTTACTTGCAATTAATTGAGTTTGAGTAATCGTTTTGACCCAAAATTTCACCAGTATACATGTATTGGTTTAATTGAAGATTGATAACTTTAATTGTAGAATTGGCCCTTCAAAATAATACAATTTACAATTTGGTCCATGGGTGTTATGCATGCAATTGGTTGAGTTTGGATGATCGTTTTAAGTTGAAATTTGGCATGTATGCTTGTAACCTAACTAATCAAAGTTTGGTAAAGCAAATTACAAGTTAACCCTTATAGATTTATAGATTTACATTTTGGTCCCTATTCTTGTAATGTGGCCAATTGGATATCAATTCGATACCCGATTGAGTTGGGTTTCCTCTTGTTGTTTGTATGTACACATAGGGTATTAAACAAAATCTAGATAAAATAAAGAAAAAAATGGTTGCATTTTTTCAAGTTCTCATTTTCAGTTTACTTTGGTAAACTTAATGTAGCTCGCTCGGTTCGGTCTTGCTGCTAGTCCGGGTCGAGGGGGTTACATTTGGTGGTATCAAAGCCAGGTTATGATTGTTGGGAGTGGGTTATGGTTGGTTTATGCATGTTGGGAAGTTGTTTGATATGTATGTAAATTGAATTGAGTTGATTGCTATACACGGTGATTGATTGTGTGTTATATGCCATGTTAGGGTATGATTTGGGACACATTGCCTTATTACTACTAATGTAAAGTATTTTTTTATTTGAAATAGAAGTCTTGGACCCTTGCTTGAAGATGGCCTAATCATTTTTGTTTTGGTGTATTATTATGCCATAGATTCTTTGTTTACGATGCCACCGAGGAGAGAATTACATTTTAATGCAAATGCGGGAAGACGGGAGGGTGAGGATAATGCTATTCCTATTGAGGGGTTGCCACCTCCTCCGCTGAATCCACCTGCGGGTGTGGAACAAGTACCAAATGTGCTGACTGGGCCAGCATTGGGTGATATGACACCTTTGATACAAGCAATGACGGGAGCATTCCAGGCTGCGATGGCTGGAGTGCATGTGCCTGCACCAGCATCGATTGCTGCTGCTAATTCGAGATTACCTTTAGAGCATTTACATAGCCTAGGAGAGGTCGAGTTTAGAGGGTTGACGCCTGAGGCTTCCGAGGAGTGGTTTGACAGCACAGATCGTATAATAGATCAGATAGGTTGTTATGACGCCCGTAAGCTGGATGTGCTGTATCTCTACTGTAGAGAGATACGTATAGCTGGTGGACTATGGTGATTGCGAGTATGAAGGCTGACAATGTGACATGGAAAACCTTCCAATCTGCCTTTAGGAAGAAGTATCTCGGAGCTAGATACCAAGATGAGAAGAAATACGAGTTCATGGCTTTGGTACATGGGGATATGTCGGTATCTGAGTATGAGATACAGTTTCTGAGGCTGAGCCAGCATGCTTCTGAGTTGATGCATGATGAGAGGAGCCGTTACGACCGCTTTCGTTATGGATTGGCTCAAGAGGTTAAGACATATATATTGGCTGCTATGTTAATTTTGATGTGTTAGTTTCGAGAGCCAAGGATATTGAGCAAAGTTTGGGCTTGACATTTCGTGCTGGAGGATCTGGTCATGGTAAAAGATCTGTTGATTCTAATATTGGTGGTGGTCGGTATAAGAGGCATCAGGACCGAAGATATTGACCTGAGCTTAGGGGGAGAGGTCAGTTAGGGCAAAGTTTCAGAGGTGGAATACCTGAATGTGCTTAGTGTAGGAAGAGACATTCCGGGGTTTGCTGGAGGTCAGATAAGGTTTGTTGGGTTGTGGATCTCGAGACCATGCTAGACATGGCTGTCCACAAGTGGGACGAGTTGGTCCAGTTCTTGCACCGGTTGCAACTAATGCTTGTTGGAGTTGTGGGTCGACTGATCATGTGAGGCATGATTGCCTTTTGTTAGCTAGAGGTGTGCAGGCTTCTGCACCTACTGTGGTTGCCCCGAGAGGTCGAGGGTGTGGAAGAGGACATTTCCAGCCAAGAGATGGTGGGTGTAGGACTATAGCACACACTGTTGCTATCCAGCCAGAGGGTAGAGGTCTCGCGATGGTGTATGCACATCGTGAGGGACGCAACAATACCGATGTGATTACATGTACATTTACTTTGCAATCTTTGCCATTGTTTTCATTGGTTGATTCTGGTTCTACCCATTCATATATTCTGAGTGAGCATGTACAGTTACTTGATATATCTGTTGAGATTTTGAATGTTGGTGTTTGAGTAACTAGTTCTTTGGGCAAAACGGTTGTGGTTAAGAAGTTATATCGAAGGTGTCATTTAATAGTGCAAGATCATGTGTTTGCCGTAGATTTGATAGAGTTGTCATTCTATGGTTTTAATGTAATTTTAGGGATGGATTGGTTGTCCGAGCATAGTGCGGTTGTAGATTTTGAAACCAAACGGATATCCTTACGTCTTGTCGATGATTATGAAGTTGTGGTGGTTGGCGAGAATGTGAAGTTCTTGGCCAATGTTGTTTCAGCTTTGGAAACAAGTTGAATGTTGAAACTCGGATGTCAGACGTATTTGGCCTATGTTATGAATTCTGGATCTAAGGATGTACGTGTGCAGGACATCCGTACAGTTTGTGATTTTCCAAAAGTTTTTTCCTGAAGAGTTATCAGGGTTGCAGCCGGATAGGGAGGTAGAGTTTAAAATCAAGACGTATGTTGATACGGCTCCGGTGTTTATTGCGCCTTATCGTATGACACATAAAGAATTGAAGACGTAGTTGCAAGAGCTGATTGATCGAGGTTTAATTAGACCAATTGTTTCACCCTGGGGTACATCAGTGTTATTTGTGAAGAAAAAGGATGGCATGATGAGGATGTGCATCGATTATCGGCAACTGAATAAGTTGACAATTAAGAATAAATATCCCTTGCCATTGATTGATGATTTGTTTAATTAGTTTAGGGGTGCTTCGGTGTTCTCTAAGATAGATTTGAGGTCTGGGTACTATCAGTTGAAAGTAAAGGATGTGGATGTGCCAAAGGCTGCCTTTCGTACAAGGTATGGGCATTATGAGTTTTTGGTTATGCCTTCGGTTTGACAAATGCCCCAGCTGCGTTTATGGACATGATAAATCGAGTGTTTCATGAGTATCTTGATCAGTTTGTGGTAGTGTTTCATGAGTGTTTCACGAGCGTTTCACCCTGGGGTGCATCGGTGTTATTTGTGAAGAAGAATGATGGCGCGATGAGGATGTGCATCAATTATCGGTAACTGAATAAGTTGACAATTAAGAATAAATATCCCTTGCCGCAAATTTATGATTTGTTTGATCATTTTAGGGGTGCTTTGGTGTTCTCTAGGATAGATTTGAGGTCTGGGTACTATCAGTTGAAAGTGAAGGATGTGGATGTGCCAAAGACTGTCTTTCGTACAAGGTATGGGCATTATGAGTTTCTGGTTATGCCTTTTGGTTTGACAAATACCCCGGCTGTGTTTATGGACATGATAAATCGAGTGTTTCATGAGTACCTTGATCAGTTCGTGGTAGTGTTCATAGACGATATTCTCGTGTACTCCCGTACCGAGAAAGAGCATGATCGGTATTTGCGGATTGTGTTACAAGTGCTGAAGGATAATCAGTTATATGTTAAGTTAAGCAATTGCGAGTTTTGGCTTAAAGAGGTGATGTTCCTTGGTCATGTGGTTTCCGTGGAGGGTATTCGCGTAGATCCACAGAAAATTAAGGTTATTCTCAATTGAAAGCAACCTAAATCTGTATCGGAGGTGCGTAGTTTTCTTGGGTTGGCTGGTTATTATCACCGTTTTGTTGAGGGGTTCTCAAGTATTGCAGCACCATTGACCAAGTTGTTGCAAAAGAATGTTCCTTTTATGTGGATGGAGAAGCAACAATAGGGTTTTGAAAAGTTGAAAGAGGTTTTGACACACGCTCCTGTGTTGATTCAGCCCGAATCTGGGAAGGACTTTGTGGTTTATAGTGATGCGTCGTATGTTGGCTTGGGTTGTGTGCTAATGTAGGGTGGGAAGGTTGTGGCCTATGTATCAAGGCAGTTGAAAGTTCATGAGCCTAAAATATCTGACGTTGCAGAAGGAGTTGAACTTTAGGCAGCGAAGATGGTTGGAGTTTCTTAAGTATTACGATTTAACCATTGAGTATCATCAGGGTAAAACAAATGTGGTGGCGGATGCTTTGAGTAGAAAAGCTGCGGTTGAGTTGAGAGCTATGTTTGCTCGGTTGAGTGTAACTCGTGATGGGGGCTTGTTAGCCGTTTTGCAAGTTAAGCCTACGTCATCAGAGTTGATTAAAGCTAAGCAACCGTACGATGATTCGTTGGTTGGGCATGTTAAGGACATAGCAGATGGAAATTTGTCAGATTTTCATTTTGATGATGATAGAGTTTTGTGTTTCAAGGGTCGGATAGTGGTGTCGAATGACTCAGAGTTGAGGCACATTATCTTGGCAGAGGCACACTCTAGTCCTTTTACTATGCATCCTGGTAGTGTTAAGATGTATCGAGATTTGAGGGAGGCATACTACTGGGTTGGGTTGAAAAAGGATGTGGCTGAGTTTGTTTCCAAGTGCATGGTGTGCCAGCGGGTCAAGGCTGAGCATCAATTTCCAACCGGGTTGTTGCAACCGCTAAAAATTCCGAAGTGGAAATGGGAGAGAATCACCATGGATTTTGTAACAGGTTTGTCGTTGACACCGGCTAAAAAGGATTCTATTTCGGTAATTGTTGACTGGTTCACAAAGTGTGCACATTTCCTGCCAGTGCATACAACGTATACCTTGGACAAGCTGGTGGATTTGTATATTGCTGAGATTGTGAGCTTGCATGGTGTACCTAAATCGATTATTTTAGATAGGGATCTAAGGTTTACGTCAAGGTTTTGGAGAAGTTTGCACCAGGCTTTGGGTTCGAGGTTAAGTTTTAGCATTGCGTATCATCCTCAGTTGGATGGGCAGTCTGAACGGGTTATCCAGGTTTTGGAGGATATGCTGAGATGTTGCATTATTGAGTTCCAAGGAACCTGGGAGAAGCAATTGCCTTTAGTTGAGTTTGCCTACAACAACAGTTATTAGGCGAGTATAAAGATGGCACCTTATAAGGCGTTATATGGCCGGAGGTATCGTACGCCCTTATGTTGGGTTGAGGTAGGGAAAAAGCATGTTACCCTGTCGGATGTATTGAAAGATACAAATGAGAAGGTTAGGCTTGTATGTGATCGGTTGAAAGCGGTTGCGGATTGGCATAAATCTTACGCGGATCTGAAGCGTAAGGAGGTTGAATATGCGGTGGGTGATCACGTATTCTTGAAAGTGTCACCATGGAAAAAGGTGATGAGATTCAGACGTAAGGGTAAGCTTAGTCCGAGGTTCATTGGACCATACAAGGTTATTGAACGTATGGGTCCCGTAGCATATCGGTTGAGGTTGCCTCCTGAGTTGGAGAAAATTCATAATGTGTTCCATGTTTTGATGTTGAGGAGATATTGATCTGATCCAACGCACGTTATGCCGGTGGAGGTTATTGAGTTAAGGCCAGATTTGTCCTATAATGAGGAACCGGTAGAGATTCTTGATACCAACAGTAAGGTTCTACATGAGAAGACGATAGAGCTTGTTAAGGTATTGTGGCGGCATCAGGGAGTTGAGCAGGCCACATGGGAGAGTAAGTCGGATATGAAACAATAATTTTCGCATCTTTTTCCTCCAGGTAAATTTCACGGACGAAATTTCTTAAGTGGGGGAGAGTTGTAACACCTCGGTTTTGGGCCTAGGGGTTTTGGGATGGTTTAGTCGGTCCGATGGACCGGAATTAGAGATTCGAGTCAGATTCGGATTTAAATTGGATTGAATATTTTTATAAGAGATAAAAATATGGGAAAATAGTCTAACATATTTATTAATTATATAAATGAATTTGGTGAAAACAATTTTGGAAAAAGAAATTCAAAAATGGGACATTTTGAGTTAGTGACTAAAACATAAAGTTTGCAAAACTGTTTTTAGTGACTGTTTTGAAAATGAGTCAAAACTTTGAATCTTTAAGGAGCTAATAATCCAAAAAGGGTTTCATCAGATTTATCCCTTTACTTAACAATTTTCAATTAAGTTTTTAAGAGGTATAAATAGTGGAGAGAATTAATTAAACACAATTAAGCTTTTTAAAAGAATTTCATGTAACTAACTTTGTACTTTCTTTCTCTCAAATTATCTTCAGCCAAACACATTTCTAGCTTCAATTTCTTTAGGTAAAATTAGGATTTCAAAGATTTTTTGATTTCCAATTGATTTCTAAAGCTTTTACATCAAATACTTATTGTTTCTACCTTAATTTTCATGGTTTATAAAGCAATTGAGGGGAGAAATCAGCATTGGAGGTAAGGATTCGGTCTTTTCCTCTAATGAAAGGTTCTTTATTGAAATTCCTAAGTTCTTGATCCATCTGATTGTCATTGGGTTTTGATTAATTAAACTCAGATTTATAGTTTAATTGATGGTTTATGATGAAAAATTGAAGAAATTCGTAGTGATCTTTTTTTGCTGAGTTACGGATTGGTTTATACCTTTATTTTGATGTTTAATATGATAATGAAGTGAGTTTTGATGATAGAATCCCAGAATCTATTGAATCTCTAGTTTGTTAGTTTGTAGTTAAGAGATTTTGAGGTGTTGAGGTTAATTATTGGTTGTTGAAGGTATACGGTTGTTTTATGTTGTTGTTTTGATGTTAATTAATGCTATTTGAAGGTTGAGATTCGTAGTTGTGGGTTGGGTTAAGGTTTTTGGTGAATCGATGATATTTTCGGTTTATTGGTTGTGGTGTTGTGGGGGATTATAGTTAGATAAATGTTAATTGATGGTTGTTGTGAGTTTGGATGCATTATAATGCATTGGATCCTCTGTTGTGATGTGTTTGAAATAGGGGAGGTTAATCCGGAAGTGAACATTGGTGTTGAGGAGTCGATGAAAGCTTAATTTGGCATCGACAAGAGAGTCTAGACTAGGCTTGATACGCTGGTCTAAGATTCGAAGTAAGAAAGTGGATTTCTCTCTTGATTTCGGTTGGCAAATGATTTACGGAAGCACTTGTTAAATGATTATTTACCTCATGTTCTATGCATGAAATAAACATGGTTTAATGCTGGAAATTGATATAAAATGATGTTAGATGCATTTAGAAAGTAATGCATGATTTTAAATAATGTTTACGAACATGGCTTATGCATGGTTTAATGCACAATGAAATGATTTGAATAATGCATATGAAAACAGTGAGGTATGTTTATAAAAGTGAATTATATTGACAAGTGATGAATTGAAAATGTTATGGAAATGTTATCGGATATAATTGGCCGCTATAGGATTTAAAGTGCACTATAATAAGTCATTCGTGGTTGTAGAGGTAGTACGAGAGGTACTTACTCCGATCATGTGAACCTCAATGTTGTTGAGGTAACACTTAGATGGCTTTTACTCCAGCCATAAGCTGTGGAGGTTGATGCGTCGAGTGTGTGTACTCCAAGTTGTAGGATTAGCCTTGGTAGTGTAGAGGTGGTGCATGTGTTGCACAATTCCATGCTATTGGGCTACAAGAGATTGCGAAATCTCTTGGAATGTTAATGATGATTTATGGAAAGAATGAATATTGAAATGGATCACTTGAAAGCCAATATAATGTTTTAAATTGTATCATGTTGATGGATTGGTTTGAATGACGTGATTTATTCGTGTTATACTCCTTAAGCTTTGCATATGGGATGTTATGCTTGGGAAAGCTTAAGTAGAGGGAATTGCATATGAGATTATGCTGTGGAATCCATGATACATGATGCATATAGTTTAATATGCTGATTTTATAAAGATTAAGTGCATGTTTTGAAAGAATGGCATGATGGTTTGAAATAGTTCTAAATTGCATTGGGTAATGTTTTATATTCTCGAGCGCTATTCACTAAGCAATGATTGCTTACGCTCTCTTTTATCATCAATGTAGATTGATTGAATGCAAGTGGTCTAGAAAGCAATGAGGGAATTCCAAGACTTGATTTACCAAAGTATGTTTGGGTTTTAAAGTAGTAATAAAGGCATTGTGGCTTAAATGTTGTTGGAAGGGTTTGAGTGGTTACTTCTCCGTTTGTGCAAGTTTATATTGTTGTTTTGGACTTGTGATAAGCTTGGTTTGTTGGATTTTGCATATGGTTCATGCTTTGGTTGCTTGAGTATTAGGAAGCATGCCTATAGTTACATTTGAAGCATGATGATTGTTTCTTGATGTTTGGTATATGGTAGTTGATGGTAAATGACCAATGATGATGTTATTTGATTGTTAGAAGCATGTTTAAGTGTTAGAATTCCAAAACGAGGCTAAAAACTAGCAAATTATAACATTTCAGGTCAGGGCGTATCGATACGCCTATGCCCGTATTGATACAGGTAAGTGTTTCCAGGCACAACATATCAGTACACAGGTACCCGTATCGATACGGGTAAGCACACCTCAGGCTTAGCGTATCGGTACACGGGGGACTGTATCAATACGGGTCTATGGTTTTAAGCATAGCGTATCGATACTGGAGGAGGTGTATCGATACAGTTTTGAGCTAATGGAATCTGGAGTTTTTGCAAATGCTCAGGCGTATAGATACACCTGCCCGCGTATCAATACGGGCAGGGGTTAAGTTAGTTGAAAGTATGTTTTAAGGTTTCTGTTTTCTCCCGTTTTAGTCCCTGATTGTTTTACTTGCAATTAATTGAGTTTGAGTAATCGTTTTGACCATAAATTTCACCAGTATGCATGTAATTGGTTTAATTAAGGATTGGTAACTTTAATTGTGGAATTGTCCCTTCGAAATAAGGGAATTTACAATTTAATCCCTGGGTGTTATGCATGCAATTGGTTGAGTTCGGATGATCGTTTTAAGTTGAATATTGGCATGTATGCTTGTAACCTAACTAATCAAAGTTTGGTAAAGCAAATTACAAGTTAACCCTTATAGATTTATAGATTTACGTTTTGGTCCTTATTTTTGTAATGTGGCCAATTGGATATCAATTCGATGCCCGATTGAGTTGGGTTTCCTCTCGTTGTTTGTATGTACACGTAGGGTAATAGCCAACATTTAGATAAGATAAAGGTAAAAAATGCTTGCATTTTTTCAAGTTTTCCTTTTTAGTTTACTTCGTAAACCTAATGTAGCTCGCTCGGTCCG
Organism: Hibiscus mutabilis; assembly: GCA_019671005.1. Lineage (NCBI taxonomy): Eukaryota > Viridiplantae > Streptophyta > Magnoliopsida > Malvales > Malvaceae > Hibiscus > Hibiscus mutabilis. The sequence goes on along the minus strand of JAGYYJ010000630.1, from coordinate 13,470 downwards.
GTCTTGCGGCTAGGCCGGGTCAAGAGGGTTACATACGCTATTTTGCTTCTTAGAAAACCAAGATATGAGCATACTACCTAGGAATTGACATGTGTTGGAGGTACTTTTTCTATCTATCTTACAACCACCATAATTCGCATCCGAGAGGGCATGTAGGTTAAAGGAAGACTCTCTAGGATACCAAAGACCTAAACAATGTGTATCTCTAAGGTACCTAAAGATTCTCTTAACAGCTATAAGGTGTGATTCTCTAGGACTAGCTTGAAATCTTGCACACAAGCAAACACTAAACATAATGTCGGGTCTACTTGCGGTAAGATAAAGCAAAGATCCAATCATAGAGTGGTAAAGCTTTAAATCTACACACTTACCTCCTTCATCTTTGTCAAGCTTTGTGGAAGAACTCATTGGTGTGGCTTGAGGTTTCACACTCTCCAAGCCAAACTTCTTGAGCATGTCCTTGATGTACTTAGCTTGATTGATGAAGATATCGTCCTTTCTTTGTTTGATTTGGAGCCCCAAAAGAATGAAAGCTCCCCTATCATACTCATCCCCAAACTCACCTTGCATCAACTTAGCAAACTCTTGACAAAGAAACTCATTAGTAGATTCGAAAATAATATCATCAACATAAATTTGAACTACTAATATATCTTTGTCATTTATTTTTATGAAGAGTGTATTAGCCACATTTCCTTTTTCAAAACCTTTTTCAACTAGAAAACTTGACAACATTTCATACCAAGCTCTAGGAGCTTGTTTCAAACCATATAAAGCTTTTGAAAGTTTAAAAACATGGTTTGGGTAATTTGGATCTTCAAAATTGGGTGGTTGTTCTACATACACTTCTTCATTAATAAAACCATTTAAAAATGCACTTTTTACATCCATTTGAAAAATCTTAAATTCGTGATAATATACAAATGCTAAAAACATCCTAATAGCTTCCATTCTAGCTACGGGTGCATAGGTTTCATCTAAATTGATTCCCTCTTCTTGTGTGTAACCTTGAGCAACAAGTCTAGCCTTGTTCCTCACTATGTTACCACTCTCGTCTAGTTTGTTTCTATAAACCCATTTAGTTCCTATAGTAGATTTATTTTTAGGCCTATCAACCAGTGTCCATACTTTACTTCTCTCAAATTAATTTAACTCTTATTGCATGGCCAATATCCAAAAACCATCATTTAATGTTTTTTTTTATATTTTTAGGCTCAATGCATGAGATAAATGCAACATAATTACAAACATTTCTAAGAGAATATCTAGTGGTTACCCCTTTAGATGGATCACCTAAAATCTCACCACCTTTGACATAGTTGTACTCTCTTGGGTAGCTCACTTCCTTTTCCTCTAGGCTCATGTCCTTCAAGGCTTCTAGAGGTGGATCTTGTGCTTCTTCTTCTTTGGTTGGAACTTCATTCACCTTTGATGATTGCCCACCATCATTGGCTTCAAAAATCCCTACATCATCATCATCACAAGAATCCTTCCTCGGAATGAGGTTATCATCAAAAACCACATGAATAAACTCTTCAACAACTAAGGTTCTTTTATTAAATACACGATAGGCTTTAGAGTTTAAAGAATATCGTAGAAAAATAGCTTCATCACTTTTAGCATCAAATTTGCCTAAATTATCTTTTTCATTGTTTAAAACAAAACATTTACAACCAAATGGATGAAAATAGCTAATGTTAGGCTTTTTGGATTTTAAAATCTCATAAGGAGTTTTCTTTAAAATAGGCCTAATCATTACTCTATTTATGATATAAAAAGCTGTATTAGTGGCTTCTGCCCAAAAATATTTTGGCAAATTATTTTCACAAAGCATGGTACTAGCCATTTCCTCTAAAGTTCGATTTTCCTTTCAACAACCCCATTTTGTTGTGGTGTTATAGGGGCCGAAAAATTATGGCTTATACCATTTGAGTTACAAAAATCCTCAAAACCTAAATTTTGAAATTCGGTGCCATGGTCACTTCGAATGTGAGAAATAGTTTGACCAAGGTCATTTTGAGTGATTTTTGAAAATGTGATGAATTTTTCTAAAGCCTCATCTTTGGTACTTAAGAATAAAACCCAAGTGTATCTAGAGTAATCATCAATTAAAACATATACATATGATTTTCCACCCAAGCTAATAGTTCTAATAGTACCAAAGAGATCCATGTGGATCAATTGCAAAACTCTACTAGTTGAAACATCATTAATGGGTTTGAAAGAAACTCTTTTATGTTAGCCTTTTGCACAAGCATCACAAATTTTATCATTTGAAAACTTTATTTTAGGCAAACCTCTAACTAGATCTTTTGAAACCAATTTTTCTAAAACACTCATGCTTGCATGCCCTAATTTTCTATACCATAACCAAGAATCATGCTCATCATTAGCAACAAAACATGCATGAGAAATGTGTATGTCATCTAGATGCACCATGTATATGTTTCCTATGCGATGACCAAAAAGTACAATTTTATTTGTTTCAATGTTTAAAATTTTGCAACCATTTGAATCAAAAAGAACATTGAAACCTTTCTCACATAGTTGACTAATACTTAATAAATTATGTTTAAGAACTTTTACATATAGAACATTTTTAATAAGAATGGAATAGTGATTACCAATGGAACCAATTCCTTCAATTTGACCTTTGGAGTTGTCACCAAATGTCATTAATCCTTTCCTTTTTAGCTTTAGTTCCGAGAATCTACTCTTGTCTCCGGTCATGTGTCTCGAGCATCCACTATCAAAGAACCATGAGTTTGGACATGTCGTTTTGGCCTTATAGCAATGCTCCCCCTACAAACATGGAATCAAACTTTGATTTTTGGTACCCAAATCTTTTTGGGTCCATGAAAATTAGTTCTTAAAATCTTGGATCCCTTAGGAATCCAAGAGGCAATCTCATTTACATTGTTAGAAGCAATAACATTTTTAGGAATCCACACACTTCTAACTTTCTTACCATAATAGGGCCTTGAATGTTCTCCATGTTTGTACCCACCAAAGTTCCTTTTTACATGGTTGGGTTTTGAAGATTGCCCTTTTTCAAAACTTGGTTTCCCAACCTTGTTCAAGGAAGCTTTGAGATCATTTACCTCCTTGAGGTAATGATTCTTCAATTCGGAAAGAAGGTTATTTAAATAAACATTTTCTTGTTCAAAATACTTTTGATTATCTTTTAAATCACTAACCTTCTTTTCAAGTTCCGAATTGGTTTTAGATAAGGAATCATTTTGGTTTTTCAAATCAATGATAGTTTTCTTATTTTTCAAAACGGATTCCTTATATTTTCAACCAATTCGTCATAAGCCTCTTGTAACTCATTATAATCATCGAATAATTCATCATATGTAAAATCATTTAATGAGTTAGAGGTTACCTTCAGATCCTCTTCAAAGGACATGAGACAAAGATTGGCTACTTCGTGCTCCTTATCACTTGAAGACTCTTCATCGCTCCAAGTGGCTACATGAGCATTGTGCTTCTTTTTCTTCTCAAAGCCCTTTTTCTTGAGTTGGGGACAATCGATTTTGATGTGCCCCGGCTTCTTGCATTCGTAGCACACAATAGGATCATTCTCTTCCTCTTTGTTCTTGTTCTTGAGATCCCTTCTTCAGTTGAATTTTCTTCTTCGGTTGGATCTCATGAGCCGAGTGAATCGTTTGGCTATCATAACCAACTCTTCATCTTCCTCTTCACTTGAATCACTCTCTTCTTGTGAAGCTTTGAGAACAATTCCCATCTTATTCTTCTCTACGTCCTTCTTCTCGACCCTCATTTCCTCCTCCTTCTTTTTTTCCTCTCTTCCTTTCTTTATTATCTCGTGGGTGAGAAGAGACCCCATGAGAGCATCGAGCTTTAGCGTCTTGAGATCCTTTACTTCTATGATGGTTGTTCTTTGACCATTCCAAGACTTGAGAAGTGAATAGAGTAGTTTCCGAACTAGCTTCTCCTCCGGAATGACTTTTCCTAGACCCTTGAGGCTATTTACAATAATAGAGAACCGTTCAAACATTTTGGAGATGTCTTTATCCGGCTCCATCTTGAAATTTTCGTAGCTCAAATTAAGAAGCCCAATCTTGGTCTCTTTAACTTTATTAGTGCCTTCGTATGTGATCTCTAGCTTATCCCAAATTTCTTTGGCACTTGAGCAAGATGACATCTTGGAGTACTCGTCCAGTCCAAGTGAGCAAAATAACATGTGCATTGCTTTATCATTGATTTGGAGCTTCTTTCGATCTTCATCGATCATCTCGTGCTTGGAATTCAGAACTAATCGATCACCTTCTCTCTTCATCAGGATTGTCGGTCCATCTCCTACTACGTCCCATAAGAGGTAGTCATGGGACTTGATGAAGAACTTCATACGATTTTTCCAATAGGGATAATTATCCCCATTGAAAAATAGAGGTTTGGTGATGGATTGAGACTCATACAAGTTGGGGCATAAAGTAAAAGCCATGACTAATGCGTCGGTTGATTGAATCACCTTCTAGGATCGCCTCAACGGTTGTTAGACCTTCAGTTGAGTATAAGGATTTGACTTCTATGAGCACAAGGGTTAGATTTTGCTTGAATACTTGAATGTTGATCAATGTAGGTTAATTAGTTGTTGCTGCTACTATGGAGACTTGTATTTATACCACTTTAGTCCCTTCATCCCAGTTAAATAGCACAAATAGGGTTTTCGCGTGGGCAAATCACATCATGGGTCCCTGGATGTTTTTCAAAAATTTCGATTTCATCCCTCAATATTTGGATATCAAACTTCAAAAGGGGAAATTACCTTGGAAGTCCCTCCGCACTTTTGAAATTTTCAAACCTTCACTGCCGCACGGTTTATTTACCCACTTAGTCCTTTCATGTTTTAATAAGTTTACAATTCAATCCTAAATTTCTGTTTTGTTATTTTAAGGGAAAATTACTGATTGGTCCCCCGTTCTTTTCACAGTTTCTCAATCAGGTCTTTTTCAGTCAATTTTAAAATTCCTTTCATGGGTGAATTTCTTTTTAGTCCTTATCCTTTAAATCTCATTTAATTCCAGTTTTAATTTATATATATTTGTTGATTTGTTTATATATATATATCATGAATAATTTTATTTTATTATGTTACTACTTCTTGTTAATATATTGATTCTTATTCCTTACATTCAGTTTGTGTGTTTTCCTTGTGTATTTTTACATGTACATATTTGTTCATCCTTTATCCCTTATGATATATTTTTATTTAATATATGTTGCTAGTATTATTAGTTCAATTTTTGGTATTATGACATGTATATTGCATATTATGTATTATATGTATATATTACATATTGTGTTATCTTTATATATTAATGTATAGTAAGTATCATATGTTGTACATATTATGTTCATACATGTAGGGTTGGTTTATTTTATTTTGCATTTACCTTTCAATATATGTATTTGTTGTTTTTACTGATATTTGTTTACTTTTATGTATTTTAATCTTAATATGTCATGTTTATATCTTATCACACAGTTCTAGGCCTTTTGTCCCAGTATTTTAGTGAGAGTGTCATCCTGGCCTTCGGGTGTCATCTCCTTTGATACCGTGGATCGAGACAAAGTTTTAATATTCAAAACATGTTTTTAGGAATTAATTATTAAATTAAATTGAATTTTATTTTCCTTTATAAATACGATATGAACCCATTAGGTACCAATTTTCGGCGGTGTGGGGTGCTAACCCTTCCCCATTCGTAACTGACTCTCGAACCCAAATTTTTGAATCTCTGATTTTATTTTCGCTGTCCGGTCTACCTAATCCAAGTGACCGGTAGCGACTCCATATATTTTTAAAAAAAATATAATACGAGTTTTCTTAAAATTCTTCTTTTTAAAATAACTTTTTAATAGAATTATTATTTTAGAAAAAAATAGTAGCTACAATCAAATAGATAAAAATTTTAAATAAAAAGAATTTAATTTATTAAATTATTTTGAGTTATGATAGATTTGATCGAACACACAAGTTTTAGGGGGAAAGTATTTTTATATCAGGTCGCAATGGCAGATCCAAATGTAATGTAGGGTGGGTCCGTGCCTACCCTAAACTTTTTAAAGTTCACACATTCGCCTTTAATGTTTTTAACTTTTATGAATTAGTCATTAAATTATTTTAATATTTATGAATCGTACCTACCCTAAAATTTTAAAATTTTATGTGTGCCTACCACAAATATATTTGTGGATCCGTTACTGTCAAATCATACTAGACATTCATTTCAATTTTAACAACAAAATAACGTATATTGTAACAATATATTAATTTAGTGATATTTTTATAATTTTTAGAAGAAAAATAATATATTTATTATAAACTTATAATCAATGACATCGGTATAGTTTACTGGTCTTTTAATTAATAATCACGTGGTGCCTCAGTAGAAACAATAAATGAGCGTCTCGAGTCACGACAATTTAATTTTGATTAAACACATTGATCTGGACATTCGGATGTGTGTTTTTTTTTAATACCAAAAACAAACAAATTAATGACGTTTTGAAACAAAATCAACAGTAATAAGTCTGGAATTTTAGCCGGAAGGTTAAGGATTTGTTCGGCAACCCTTTTGAAAAATTTTGCCGAATATTCTGTATTTACGTCTTTTTACTGTGTTTTAGCGCTTGATTTTATTCCTAAACTTTCGTTTTGGAACAGTTTAAATTTTTAGCTTTGCCAACAGCATAAACACGAGTTTTGTCAGCTTCGCCGAACGGAATCTAAATCAAGGATAAAAATGTATTTATAAATAATAACAAGAGAAATGGTGTAAATTGGAAAATAAACTTTATTTAGGAAATTGGTGTAAAATCTACTATAGTGAGGAGAGTGTTTTCAACTGGTAACGATTCTACTAAAATAACAAAATTTCAAGGACTAAAATTATAATTTTAAAAATATTTAAACTAAAAAGTGTGTTCCCTTTTTATTCAATCGTTGTGGTTCCCATGTTTTTTTTAATTATAATTTATAATTATCTGAATTATAAGTGTAGTATAAAACTTGAAAGATATAACTTTGTGTTCGTGTGTAGTCAACTTTTCTGAATTCATGTAATTTTTCGATATTTACGCACTTATAACGAGTCAAAGACGCTTTATCGTCGGTAATTTTCCAAAAAATCTCATTACCGTCTTTAATTTTGATTTTTTTATTTTATCATTAATTTTAAATCTTTGAATTTGTTCGTTTCTTTATCCTATTGGATTTAAATTTTTGACTTTTTACAGAAGTATACCATTATTTATGCAAATCTGATACTTGTAATTTTTATTAGATTCTATTTTTTAATTTATTCCATATAATTTTAATTTTCTTTCAATATGGTCATATGATACGAAATAATTTGTAAAGTTCTTAATTTTTTTTATTTTGGATATTTGAATTTTATTTTATTTAGATAAACTAAATACACACTTCATTGTAAACTTTCTGAAATATCCATATTATAATTTTATTTTCCCCAAAAATTTTGCACTATACTTATAATTCAAACAACAACATAAATAAGTGTTTTCTTATAATTTCTTTAACCTATTAGGACTTTTAAATTAAATTAAATAATTTTTTTAAAAAAATCAAGTGGCAACATTGTGACACCAACTAACCCAAAAAATATGGTAAATTCGTAAATATTGATCAAAGAACTTAATTAATTCAATTTATGAGTTTAAAAGTTTAATTTGATACAAAAAAAATCATAAATTTAAATATTTTTTTCAAAAGTTCAAAACTTCTTACCCCTTAAATCTTCTTTAAAAAAATACATTTTATCGCTAAATAAGCCTAGCTTTAGTGATACACAATGATTGAGTATCATTTCATCCCCCTATATATATATAGGGATGGACTGAGTGACTATACTTAGAAATTTAAAATTCATATATGATTTAAAAAAAATTAAAATTTTTTTATGTATTTTTATTAAAAATCTATTTTCACTCCCCTTAGATTTTTATAAGTTCCCCTTTTAGCATAAAATTTGTGTTATAAGCTTTGGTTCTCTCCCACATTGCGATACAGAGAATGCACAAATGAATCATCTAATTCTTGTTTTCGTGGCATTTCTCTGCACCCGTCTCCTGAAATTTGCCTACGCCACCATATGGATCCCTTTGAGAATCCAAAGCCATTTCAAAAGCCAAGGAATAACCGGTCCCGGCTACCGTCCCATCTTCGGAAACATGGCCGAGGTCGGCCGTCTGTTCGAAGAAGCGACGACGAAGCCATTACCTCTTCACAACAGCGACCACGATATCCTCCCCCATGTGACTCCATTCTACCACATCTAGTCCAACATGTATGGCAAACCGTTTTTGTATTGGGCCGGTTCAATACCAAGGCTAGCCATTTCTGACCCGGACATGATCAAGGAGGTCACTATGAACACTGGAGGTGGCTCGTTTGATAAAACCGGGTTTGACCCCAAGGGCAAGATTCTCTGTGGACAGGGACTTGTTGCATTGTTAGGCCAACAATGGGCACTTCACAGGAGGACTTTAAATCATCCCTTTCGCGTGGAAAGAGTCAAGGTAATGATCATATTTTTAATCATGTCTGGTCCTAACTTAATCGAACTCGAATCCTACTCGACTGACTTTATATATATATATATATATAACATATGATGTATGAAACTTGTAAAAACCTGTCTTCGACAGGCCGGTTGGTTACCAGACATAAAAAATGCAGGAGAAATGGGAGGAAACGAGAGCCGGAGAGACGAATTCGAATTGGAAGTGTTCAAAGAACTTCATCACCTCTCAGCTGATATTATTTCAAGAACAGCATTTGGATCCTTTTATGAGAAGGGGAAACGAATCTTCATGTTACAAGAACAGCAGATGCAGTGGAAAGTCTTAATATCCCAGGCTTGAGGTAACCATTTCTGTCTATGTTATTCGAACTTTCATTTTTCTAAATACGTATCGGACGACCGACGAATATTCGACCAAGTGTCTTTGTTTCCTCGTATTTCTTTAAATTATGGATATTAGACCTACTAGGAACACTCCCCTTCCTTTATCTTAGAGTTTCCTTTCCCCTCCCCTCTAGGTAGGATTAGATTTAAGATTTGTCAAAAAAAGGTGAAAGGATTAATCTTATTATTATGAATAAAATAATTTGAATAAAAAATTGCTATAAAAATAAACACGTGTAGTACATAATTTAGATTAATCGTCTAATAAATCAAATATTATAATTAGGGTTATATTTTGATACACAAGTTGTATAAAAAAATTTATACAACCCTTTTATAAAATTTAAAACCTAAATCCAAACCCTGGCACCCTAAAACCTAAACTCTAAACTTTAACTATAAACTTTAAATTCTACACCCTACACGCTACCCCTTAAACCCTAAACCCTAAAATTAAAAGACCTGTATAAATATATCAAAATATTTTCCTTATAATTATACCATAAAAGTCTCAATACCACTGATGCAATAGTTGGCAGTAGCTACGACGATATTAAGTTTTATAATTTTTTTAGATAGTTGGATGAGGCTAAATAAATAACTGATAGAAAATGATAAAATTTTTAAAATAAAAAATAAGAAATAAAAAATAATTTCACGTTAATTTATCTTCATCTAATGATCTAAAAATATAAAATTAAATATGTTTTACATACCGTAAGTAACAAACCCAAGAAGGTGGATTGGTTTAGAATTATTTGGGGCGACCCTGTTATACCTCGACATTTCTTTATATCCTGGTCGGTGGTTCATGATAGGTTGCCAATAAAAAGTAGAATGCTTGCTTGGGGATGCCAAGTTAATATTTTATGTGTGTGTTTTTTTGTGGGGTAGGGGTGGAGACAAGAGATCACTTGTTTGCTTAATGTTCTTTCTCATTCTAGATTTAGGAGTTAACAGTGACGGATTAAAAAATTTAAGAATAAAATATAAAATATTTTATTAAAAAAATAGGTATGCATTTTTTTTATTTTTACACGTTAAATAATATTTTTAAGAGAAAAACTTACATTATTTTATATTTGTTTCGAAAAAATGGGGATGCAACTGTTCTCTAGAGAGCTAGCTGTATCCGCCCCTGAGAGCTGGTTCTGCAGGCATTTAATTTGCATTTGACTTGCTACAACTAGTTGGAGTTGATCATCTGGGTACAAAATCATGGTAAAGGAAAATTTTACTGGCTGTTATTCTTAGGATTGCTTAGAGTGGATTTAATTATTACACTCGACAAGAAAGGAACGAAAGGCTTCATGAAAAGTCTTGTCATCAAATTCATGTCCTGTTTTTGCAAATTAAGAATGATGTTTGTATGAGATTATTAGGTTGTTTTAAATTTGTTCATTTTTCTTCTTTTTGATTGATAACTAGGGATTACATTGTAGCTAGTTTGTTGTAAGTTGGTTTGGTTTATGCCATTTTTATTTGTATAGTTGGGGTGAATACCATTTATCCCAACTATATATATGGGCGAATGTTTCTCGATTTAAATTGAGATTACCAATCAAACTGAGATGGTCGGTTTAAATAAATTGTTTAGTGTTGAGGTTTCAATTTAGTCGAATTAATCTATTATCATTTATTAATTTTTAAATCCTAACGATCGAAAAAATCGACCGTTTATTAACTATATATATTTATAAATACTCATATACCATAATAAAAAAAACCCAAACTCATACTAACCCAAATAAAAAAATCCATTACTAGACCAACCCAAAAAGAACAAAAACTAGATTAACCCCACTCATTAACCTAACCAATTAAATATTAACTCAACCCAGATTAGAAAACACCTAAAACCAAAATTGAAAGTCTTAAAATTCAATCAGCTTCGCCTCTTCTGCTAACAAGTTAACTCAACATCAATTTAGTTAAAATAAAATTAAAATACTACTTTTTAAATGATAATGGATAGCATTTTTATATGGTTTTATATAATCTTTAGATAAAAAGTGGGTTAAAATCACTATATTTTATTAGGATTTTATTTTTATATACAGTCCGTATAAAATATTTTTACACGCCCCTTCTATAAAATTCAAAATCTAAAACCCTAACCTTAACACCCTAAATTCTAAACCTTAAACCCTAAACCTTAAATTCTAAACCTTACAACCTAAACCCCTAAACTAAACTCATAACCCCTAAATTTGAAAAGCACGTGTAAACTTTATACGGACTGTGTATCAAACTTTTTCTCATTTTATTAAGTAGCCAATAAACATTGAACACATGATTAATCAAGTCTTTCTAGGGTCATTAAACATGGTTTTATCAATTAAGATCGATGATTGTTGCCTAAGAATTAATTGTTGATTTATGATTTAATTCAAGCTCTCTAATTATCTAAAAAAGCCTAATTAATTTTTTATTGGTTGACAAGTACTCTCAATTAAGTTTTTTTGTTACTAATAACTTAATTGATTTTTTTTTTTACATTTTATAAAAAGGCCTTTTCAACCAATGAACTTATTAATTATTAATAATGGAGATCTTTTGACTTTTTTGTGTTTGTGAGGGTGGGAAGTGGGAAACAGGAATCTTATCTATAATATACATGCCAACTTGCACTTAATTACTAATAAGTTGAAAAAAGAAGTACAAATTTAAAAAAAAAATAAACAAAGGCTTTCTAAATCTTGTACAATTTGGATCCATTTCTTCCCTCCAAGGACACATTGTGGGAAAAAGTCAACGGCTCTCATCTCATAATTGAATCATTCCTTCTCAAAATCCATAGTCACCAAATTTCTATCTTGCATTCTCTACCAAGTACCAGAAAGGACAAGTAAATTTCCAAGCTAGCAAGCTGTTGTTGCTGCTGGTTAAACGAAAAGTCCTTTAACTTCTTCGTCCATCGTTCGAATTGATAGCATTTACGGATGGCGGTGGTCGGTCGTCGGGACAAAGCGCAGCAATCACTTCGATCTCGGATTGCAGTAGCCATTGTTATCGGAGTTGTTACTGGTTGTCTCATCGCTTTCTACTTCCCTCATGGCCTCATCCTTTCCTATCCCTCGGTTCGAACTAGTCGAATCGGCATATCCAATATCCAGGTTCTCTTTGTATTTGGATTACTCCCCAAACTTGTTTTTTCATTTTTCTTTCATACAATTTCGCTGATTAATGTTCCCTTTAATCTTGGTATTTTCTTGCCAATGTGGTGAAATGTCAATTGTATTTGAGTCGACTTTAGAATTACGGAGTCAAAAAGGATTTGTTGGACATCATCCGATGTTGCATAGTTAGAATGTGTCATTTTGCGATATTTGTTGCTTGATCTGCTGTTTTTCAGGTCGATTCTTCTTCGTGCGAATCCTCGGAGCATATTAAGATGCTGAAGTCCGAATTCGTCTCGCTATCGGAGAGTAATTCTAAATTGAAGAAGCAGATCAGGGATCTGAAACATAAACTGCAACTGGTTGAACAAGGAAAATATCATGCAGAGAAGCAGTTTTTGGTGTTGGGTGAACAGCACAAAGCTGGACCTTTCGGTACTGTCAAGGCTTTGCGAACTAACCCGACCGTCCTTCCCGATAAATCCGTGAACCCGAGGTTAGCTCAGATCTTGGAGGAAGTTGCTGTCGAGAAAGAACTTATTGTGGCTCTAGCCAATTCGAATGTGAAAGACACGTTGGAGGTTTGGTTTTCTAGCATCAAAAGAGTTGGTATAAGTAATTATCTTGTTATAGCTTTAGATGATCACATTGTGGAGTTCTGCAAATCGAATAATGTCCCGGTGTACAAGAGGGATCCGGACGAGGGTATCGATGCTGTCGGGAAAACAGGAGGGAATCACGCTGTCTCCGGATTGAAGTTCCGAATTTTGAGGGAGTTTTTGCAACTGGGATATAGCGTTCTTCTCTCGGATGTTGATATAGTATACTTACAGAACCCGTTCAATCATCTTTATCGTGATTCCGATGTCGAGTCCATGACCGATGGTCACAATAACATGACTGCATACGGATACAACGATGTCTTCGATGAGCCTGGGATGGGATGGGCACGATATGCTCATACAATGAGAATCTGGGTTTTCAACTCTGGTTTCTTTTATATAAGACCTACGATTGCTTCGATTGAGCTTTTGGATCGCGTCGCGGACCGGCTTGCTCGGCAAGAAAACTCATGGGACCAAGCTGTTTTTAATGAGGAACTCTTCTTTCCATCACATCCAGGGTATGATGGCCTTCATGCTGCTAAAAGAACTATGGATTTCTACATGTTTATGAACAGTAAAGTCCTGTTTAAAACAGTGAGAAAAGACGATAAACTGAAGAAGTTAAAGCCTGTTATTGTTCATGTAAATTACCACCCAAATAAACTTGAAAGAATGAAAGCAGTCGTCGAATTCTACGTCGATGGCAAGCGAGAAGCATTGGACGCTTTCCCGGATGGTTCGGAATAATAGTCGCATTTCTGCGGACCTCATGTTACTCCGGCGGATCGG